>MU752561.1:0-38391 GCA_026770625.1 Nicotiana glauca | reverse complement strand
GGAGAAAGATTCATCAGACTGAGATTTTGATATCTTAGGAGAAAGATTCACCAGACTAAGATTTTGACGCTAGGAGATAATTCATCAGATTAGGTCTAAATTTGTTGTTTTGAAATGTAAAGACTGAAATGTATTCCCTTGTTATCCAGGTGGGCGCCTGATTGCTGAACTTGAAATGTATTCCCTTGTTCTCCAGGTGGGTGCCTGATCTCAACTATAATTTAAAACTTTAATTAAAACTTAAAGCAACGCCTTTCCATTCTTCAGGGGGGCACCTGACCTCAATTATAATTTAAAACTTCAATTAAAACATAGGAAAAAAGACAACGCCTTTCCATTCTTCAGGGGGGCACCTGACCTCAACTATAATTTAAAGTAAAATGCCATTCCGTTCTTCAGGCGGGCACCTGACTTCAACAACTAAAAAAAAAAGTAACGCCTCCGTTCTACGGGCGGGCTCCCGACGTCATCAGCTTACCTTATCTGGATCCCACTACTGTTGTCATTTCTTTGCCTTGTAAACCATTTCCTTCTACTGGAAGTACCTTTAGAACCGCTTCCTTCAAAACAAAACTTGTGTTGTCTTCCCTAGAAATTGCTGGGGAATTATTTACTTACCTGCTGGGGTTAATACTGCTGGGGAATCTCCTTTCTTCCCTTTTTTTTAATTTCTTTTTTTTTAAAACTATTTTCTTCGACTTTTATTTTCTCTCAACATTGCTGGGGATAAAAGTGTTATCAGCTGGGGATAACGTTGTTGAAGATAACACCGCTGGGGGAATTTTATTCCTTCAAAATCGGTGCTTCACTCTTCTGGAAGCTGCTGGGGGTGACACTGGCTTTTGCTCTTTCTGAACACCAGTTTAGTCCCTTTGTTCTGTCCACTGGGGGTACAACTCCTTTCATTAAAATTTGTTGTTTTCTTTCTTTCAACACCGCTGGGGATAATACTGGTTCAAAGACCACTTCTCTTAAAACTGGTGTTATCTTTCTTCTTCCCCAAAGTGGATACCTGACTTCCAGACAATTTTCCAAATGAAAGGAAAATTTTCTGCCCCAGTTTGATAATCTTCCTCGCGGCATGCCTTTCCGCCATCAATGCCATTTTCTTTTTCCTGTTTTAAATCAAAGAAAATCTGTTAGTTTAAAACGCGGTGGTTGGTGGTGATGCCCTGCTGGGGATGATTCTCCTTCTCTCCTTCCCTGCTCTGCATTCTATTACACCACCAAAACCTGCTAGGGATGTTATTATTTGCTGGGGATGATATTCCTGCTGGGGATAGTTTTTTCCTTTCTTGCTTCCCCGCCCTTCTTGACGACTCTATGTTCGCAAGCCTTTCACCGTTGTTTTCCACTGGTATCTTGACCACCCAAATTCCTATGACAGGGACTCTGCTTGAGGATCTTGCATGTTTTACCGATGAATCATTTTCTTCGTTCATCCGTGTCACTGAAAATACCTTTTCTACTGGGGATTTTCCCCCATTCTTTTGTCAATCTCCTCTTGCTGGGGAATGTCCTTCTTGACACTGGCCTTGTATTCCTTCCTGACTCATACCACTTGGATGTACTAGTCAGATCTCGTCTTGCATAATTGGAAAGCTGATGGCAGATTTTGAAATCATTTCTCATTTGTTTTAACCAAACAGACTCTGTTGGGGAATTTTTTTCGGTGAATGAAGAAAGATAAAAGGAACAGAATAAAAAGACAAGGGAAAAGGATGACTCTCTAAAAGAAAAATTAAAAATAAAAACCTATCAAACACGGATATCAACTTTAATGGCCATGACATGCGCATATAACCTATCCTCCGTTGTTAATTCGCTTTTCACAATCTTCGTCTGGGGCTTTCCCATATGATTCTCAATCCTATCCGACTTGTAATGCCCGCAGGTTTTCACTATCAAGGCTCTCTCATTTTGATTTCTCTCAGATTTCATCACCTTATGGTACCCGTGAAGGTTTTCACCGATAAGACTCTCTCATTTTGTATTACTTTTCCGCTGGGGATTGGGGTGTTACCGCTAAGACTCTCTCATATTTCTTTTCTGTTGGGGATCAGAGTCTTTTATGCTGGTAATCAGAGCGTTATGTTCTGGTAAGACTCTCGCATTTGCCTGACTTGGCCTCTTTTGAAGACTGATCGGAAGGTCTTTCTTTGGACCGTAATGTAGGATTTTGGATAGGGCTAGAAGGAAAAGGGTATAAAAGGCTCAAAATAAATCAACTTGGGTTTAAAATTACAACCTTCGGACCTAGATTTATTTATAACAGACACAATTTTTGCCCCAGTTTCTTGCTTGGGGATTTTTGATTTTTTGTTACATTATGACCGAGCTGTGAAGCGCATATGTATCCTCTTTGAGGAATCAGGTCAAACGTAGTTCCTAATTCCTTTGTTTTTCTAGTTTTCATTTTTACTTTTTCATTTTTTTTCTTTTCTTTTTCTTTATCTTTATCTCTTTCTTTTCTTTTTGTTGTTTTTTGTTGTTTCCTTTTCCTTTTTTTTCTTTTCTTTATCTTCCATGTTTGTGTTTCTAATCTTTGCTAGTGATTCCGAAGGAGGGGTATGAAAGAAATCGAATAAGGATCAAGGGGTTAACGAAGGATAAAGTATTTAGATAGCAGAACGAAATGCCTTCATCATTCCAATCTTCAAAACATGCCAAGAGCAGACAACACAATTAAACATTCGCCATATTTTCAAAGCACTGCTGGGAAACATTCTCATTTTCATTACCACGAACGACCCCCATGTCAACATGGCCAACTTGCCTTTAACGGTTTTCTTTTTACTTGCCCCAGTTTCGCATGACTCGGGTTTCAAATGATTTCAAACCATTCTTATTTCTTTTAAATGTCCCAATCACCTCCCATTGTCTTTACGATTAACTTTTAAGATTAGGCCAAAATTATGCGCGCATGCCATATCCCTAGAGTTGACAGAAAAAGAACTATAGAAAGGGAAAAGTAAAAAAAAATGACTAAACGTAAAAGAAAAATAGATATTGCATTGGACGATGAAACAGTTTGAACAGTCAGATAAACAAACTAAATTAGGGTTACAACCCTTAAAACTAACCTAGACAACACTAACATGAGATATTACGACAACAGAATTGGGCAAAATCAAAAGATAGAAGGGTTTGATTTACAGACAACATCCAGATTACAACCCTGGAATAACCTGGACAGCAGAAATGACAACAAAATAAGCCACCAAGATTCCTTCTCGCATGACTCTCCAATTGATAAGCCTAACATTTAGCCACAAATTCGATTATCATAATCACTATGGCCTTCTCCAATTTCAGTCAGCTAATTCCCGAGTGAATTCTCATATCCCATGTCACCAGGAATCATCCCCACAAAGTGTGCATCATCATGTGCAGGTAAAGGATTCAACACGATATTCTGGGTGTCACTGTCTTGAATCACAATTAACCTTTCCTGGATCTTGTGTTTCCGGCTCATCACAAACTAACCACCTCAATTTTCTCAACAATTCAAAACAAAACATGTTAGAATGGACTCAGTCGGTCCTTATTAGTAACAACATCTTTTTCTGGACTCAGTCAGTCCTTATTATTATCAAAACTTTTCACTTTTATTTTTTCTTTTTCTTTTTCGATTTTTTTTCATCATTTTTTCATTTTTCACTCTTTTTTTTTATTTTTTGGTTGTGGTCGAATCTTATGGAGATTGCCTACGTATCATGACCCCGCATGAATCAGACCTTGCGTAGTTCGGGCAGATACACGGTAAATAACAACAAAATATTTTTTTTTCTTTCAATTTTTTTATAAATACAACAAACTTGATAACACAGGTTTAAAAGCTGACCATACTTAACAGACTTTGACGAAAAGACAACCTGCAGACTCGAAAATCAAACACCACATGCTCTAATCAAAAGGAATACAAATAAAAAAGACAGACTGGCAGATTCCTTCCTTGTTTGCCAATTTCAACCAAATGGCTATTTCTGCAAACGTGGCCCCTTCTCAATTTCACATGAATTTTGAGGCCGAGAAGGATCATTTTATGACACTTTTATAAACTTGTCCGTTCTTTTACGAAAATAGCCTTTCGACAACTGAAAGATACTCTAAGGCTATCTCGGCAAGAACGGTTCAATACACTGCCGAAGCTGGCTCGGCTTATTTTGACCAAAGATCACAAAGGCATTCAGTTTCCCACTGACTCTTTTTTTCTTATTTTTCAAATTAAAATAAAAAACCTGGTTTTGCAAACACGGCCTTTCAGCACCTCGGGGACGAAGATTTTAAGGCTGTGTGGGCCAACCGACTGAAATCTAAAAAATGACCCAAAAGTGGCTGTTTATGCAAAGTCAGCCTTCCGGCGTCCCTTTCGGGAACATTCGGCTATTTTTGACAAACGACATCACCTAATTTATTCAAGACTCTTTTTCTTATTTTCTAAATTAAAATAAATGACCCGGTATTGCAAACACGGCCTTTTAGCGCCTCGGGGACGAAGATTTTAAGGCTGTGAGGGTCAAAAATCAAAACCTGACCCAAAGCGGTCATTCATGCAAAGTTAGCCTTCCGGCGTCCCTTTCGGGAATATTCGGCTATTTTTGACAAACGACATCACCTATTTTATTCAAGACTCTTTTTCTTGTTTTCCAAATTAAAATAAATGACCCGATATTGCAAACACAGCCTTTTAGCGCCTCGAGGACGAAGATTTTAAGGCTGTGAGGGTCAAAAATCAAAACCTGACCCAAAGCGGTCATTCATGAAAAGTTAGCCTTCCGGCGTCCCTTTCGGAAACATTAGGCTATATTTGATAAGGACGGCATCGCCCGACTTATTTATAACAAAATTAGAACTGGACGTTATTGGCTATATTTGATAAGGACGGCATCACCCGACTTATTTATAACAAAATTAGAATTTGATATTTTTTGGCTATTTTTGCAAAAAGGGGAGGTTGGACCCGATGAGGGTTGCCTACGTATCTCACATCCGGTGAGAATCAAACCAGCGTAGTTCTGCCAAAGAGAATATACTAAATTTGAATACAAGACTCATTTTCATTTTTCTTCTTCAAATCATTGGCAAGTAAAACGAATTATTTAAAAAAAAAACCCAAATCACATTTTTTTAATTGGCAAATAAAGCAGACTATTTTGAAAATATTTTTTTTCAGTGGAAAATAAAACATCTATTTTGAAAAATAAAATTCTTTTTCATCGACAAATACACTATTTCGAAAAATAATACTCTTTTTGTATTTTTCTTTTTTTTTCAACAAACTAATGAAACTCTTTAGTTTTTTTTTCTTTTCTTGACCAATAAAACCAACCATTTTTTGAAAATAAAATTTCTTTTCACCTTTTTTTCATTTTCTAAAAATTTCGGCCGAATTTCAACACTACTTAGGCATTGTTTTTTTTATATTTTTAAAAAAAGTAGTTATCTCTCTACACTGCTATTTTTCTCTTTTTTTATTTTTCACAATTTTCCAATATTTCCAATTTTCAGAAGCTGGTCTGAAACAAATAAATGCGTAAAACAATTAGGATGCAGCAGGATGGTCTTTTCATTTCAGGTTATCTGTCCTAGACGGACCCAACCCCTGTGTTGAGTCCCCTAAGCCAAATGCACATGATGCAAACAAACGTTCCTACTAGGGATCTGGCATGAGGCTTTGTTATTCTAGGTTTAAAACCTGAGTTTATTGTTCTAGACCTGGCTTACCCGAGCGGACAACTCGAGCCGAGGATGGGAACTGTGTACCGGTAACCAAAAGATCATCAGATTTTGCAACTCCTCCGAATCCTTGTTCTACTTTGGGATATGACACTAACAGAAAGAAGTCACGACCAGTGTGCACTCCTCAGAGGTGAAAAGAGAGGGGTTTCGGCACAGTTTATGTATACAGTTCAAATAATATCAAAGCGGTAAAGCATCATTTTGCACATTTGGCATGAAACATGTAGAAAATCAGGTAATATACACTCCAAATACAACAAATATACTAAGCTCGAAATCTTGAACCCTGAACCAAAGTTCTGGGTTACTGTCCCCAGCAGAGTCGCCAGAGCCGTCACACCTCCTTTTGGCGCTAACTCATCCCGCGAAGGGTGTAGTAAAGGGAGTTTTTCCAATTAAAGGACAATCGAAACGGGATTCGTTTATTAAGAGATTCAGAGTTGCCACTTGGGCGATTTATGGTATCCCAAGTCACCGGTGGAATCCCAAATCGAGGAAAGGTTTGACTCTATTTAACAGTCCGCGAACCAAGAATCCGGATAAGGAATTCTGTTAACCCGGGAGAAGGTGTTAGACATTCCCGAGTTCTGTGGTTCTAGCACGATCGCTTAACTGTCATATTCGGCTTATTTATCTGATTTTTAAACATGCTCAAACCTATGTGCAAATTTTAGCCTTCAACCGCTTTTAATATTATCATTATTTTATAGAGAATTGCAACGTCGTGAAAACACATCTCGAACCACGTCACATCAATGTACCCGTGGTTTTTGACGTATTTCGACTCCGTTGAGATTTGGATTTGGGTCACATAAATGTGCACCCGAGTTTAGGGAGGTAAATTATTAAAAGCGCGCCTAAAGCGACTAGCGTATTATTATTTTGAGGAAGGCTGTAAAATTTTGTTAAACGGCCCATCCCGAAGTCTAAGTAATTAATATAAACATTTAACGAGGGCCCCGCAATTTATGTGTTTTTGTTTAGCGAGGCTCATATCATTTTATTAGTTAAAAGAGAACTACATTCCACTATATTTATTTAAAGAATTAATTCAAGGTTATTTAAAACATACTGCAAACCACGATACATGAAATGCGCCCGTGGTTCACGACAAGTTCTATTTAGCCTTGTTCAAAATTAGAGCCGGGTCACATGAAATGCACCCCCGGTTCCTTTAATCTAATTACGTATAAACAGTAATATTCCAACAAATCACTAATTTGACGTTATTTATAAACTATCATTCTTTTTCTTCTTAATCAAGTTTAATGAAGTATAAGCTAATAATCTAACAACCTAACAATAAATGGCAAACAACTAACAATCAGTGATAAACAAAATATAAAATTAACAACAGAACATAACATTAACAATCCGTGATAAACTAACATGACAATATAAACTTTAAAATATGACAATTATATTACTACTACTCTAATTTACCGAGACAAGACATGAAAGCAAAGAACACACCAAGCCAACGAAAATATAACGTGAATACTCACGTTTACAGCAACGTCGAGTTTCAGTGGCTCGAACTCGCCAAAAAAATGGACAGCTACAACCATAGACCGGAAGCGACACCAAGAAAATCAAACAAGATATCGGACGGACCTCGACGGACTCAACCTCAGAACCGCTGAACATCGGTTGCTTTTGAGGTTATTTTCGGCTATTTTCGAGCTGATTTTGGACTATTTTTCTAGGTTTTAGGAGAGGAGGGGACTGGTTTTTTAGAATGGAGAAGAATAAGAACCGTCAAGAGATTCGTCCCTCACTGCCCCTGTATATCCTATGTATACGGAATGTATATCCAGTGTATACCCCGTCTCCCAGGTCCCATTTTTTTTATCTGTCCTCTCTCAAAATATCCCCAAATCACTCTATCTCTCCCCTTTTTAACTTACCTTGCAGAATGGGGAGATATAAAATTTTTCTTCTTTTTCAGTGTATATCTACTGTATATTCAATGTATACAGAGTGTATACAGATATCTCCTCTTCTTCCTCTCCTAGAATTTTTCGTTATCTCCCTTATATCTCGACCTCCTCCTCTTTTTTCAGTGTTTCCAGCCTTTAATTAGGCATTCCTACTAGTGCCATTTCCACTATAAATCATTTTGTTTTTATTTTTTATCCACTAGTTAGTGTTATTATTTAATTTTTATTAGTGTTAGTTTTACCCTACCAATATAGAAGCTTCCTAAGTTAGGTAAATACCTTATTTTTTATTTTTTATTTTATAAAATAAAACTAAAATTAATTTTTATCCCCAAATTATCCTAGAAAATTAAATTAGTTAACCCCAATAATTATTACAACTAAACACCAAATTAAAAGAAAATTGCCAAAATGCGACAATTGATGAGTAAAATACAACATGACTATTTTTTTATGGTTTTTCTATTTATTTTCAAATAACAACTTTCTTAATTAATCTAAAAATATAAAATAAAATCCTAAATGCAGATGAAATATATTGTTTATATTTTTATGATTTGAAATAAATGTTCAAGCTAATCCTAATTAATTAAACTAAGCAAGAAACTATTTTTGTATTTTTTTTTACATTTTTATGAAAAATACATAAACTAAAATATTTTTTGTAATTTTCATTTTTTCTTGTAATAAAATAAAATAAAAGAGTCAAAATGAGGTGAAATAGCTATATTAGACCTAAATTAAATATTTACGCTAAAATGTGAAAATTCTTGGGGAGGGTCAAAAATCACACGTCTACAACTTGTACCTATGCTTTTCTTAAAATCAGCAGCAACAACAACAATAACTAACTTTAGCAGCAGCGAGACTGATCGTCGAATTTCAAACTATAAAATTGCAGAAGCTTCTCTTCCGATTTGAAACTATTGAATTCAACTTTCTCGTCCAAAAATCGACATAAATTTATAGTAAGTTATGCTTTTTTGTGTTTCTATTAATTTTTATTTCGTTACTACTAATATGATGCTAGGAATTTGATTTTTTTTTGAATTTCTGGATTGATAAGGTTAAGGACATCGCATCCTGTGATAATTATTTAAAAATTGAGCACATAATGTTAAGTATTTGATGTCCTTAACATGATCGTTGTTACTGATATTAATGACATAGTGTCCTGATTTTGCAAATTGAATTGAAAAAGTTAAGGACACAATGTCCTTAACTTTTTTGCTGTTCTTCTGAATATTAAGGACATACTATCATAGTTTTGCAAATTGTTTTTAAAAAGTTAAGGACACTTGGTCCTAAAGTTTGAGTTTCAAGTCGAAAAGTTAAGGACACTTGGTCCTGAAGTTTGAGTTTCAAGTTGAAAAGTTCAGGACACTTGGTCCACAAGTTTGAGTTTCAAGTTGAAAAACTAAGGATACTTGGTCCTGAAGTTTGAGTTTCAAGTTGAAAAGTTAAGGACACTTGGTCCTGAACTTTGACTTACATGTTTAAAAGTTAAGGACACTTGGTCTTTAACTTAGAGTTACAAGTTAAAAAGTTAAGGACAGACAGTCCTTAACTTCAAGTTTCAAGTTCAAAAGTTAAGGACACTTGGTCCTTAACTTTAAATTCCAAGTTCTTTCATTTTGTCCTGAACTTTTATTTCCAAGTTCAAAAGTTAAGGACACTTGGTCCTTTACTTACAGTTCCAAGTTCATACCTTAAGGACACTTGGTCCTGAACTTTAAGTTCCAAGTTCAAAAGTTATGGACACTTGGTCCTGAACTTTGAGTTCAAAGTTAAAAAGTTAAGGACACTTGGTCCTTAACTTGGTCTTGAACTTACAATACATATTCTTAATTATACAAGGATTGCTCTGTAAAATATGTCATGAGTTTCCTATTCTCTTGACTTGCAGGATGGAAACAATATGCATTATAGTTGCTTTTAATGGTAGATGGACTGAAGACTATAAGTATCTTGATCATCAAACAAAGCTTGTTCTAGTACCTGAGGCAATTCAGTTTCAAGATTTCATTAAATAGATCTTTGAAGTTATTGAATTGGATAGAGACAAGTTTGAAGCAGTGATATGGTTTGATATCAACCTTGGAACAAGCAAGGGAATGCTTGTATCCAAGGGTTTAGATCTTCACACATGTATAGAGTTAATAAAAAGTCATTCACTCTTCAAGGGTTGTCGTTTCATTGTTGATATTTCGGAAAGAGTTTGTGGATCAACAAGCGCCTTTGAACATGTCAATAGAGAAACTCAACATGACAATCAAAACAAATGCCAACAGATAATGGAAATAGATATGGTTGAAGCTCAACCAATAACTGAAGAGGTGCTTCACATATCTGATTCTATTCAAGTAGAAGGACAAAGCATTATAGAGATTGACAACGAACACGCTTTGGGTATTCAAGTCTTAGAGAGTGCACCGGTGATCGAAAAAGTTGCTGAAAAAACCTCTACTCAACTAACTAGACAAAGGTCAAATTTGAAACAAAAAGAATCCCAACTATGATATTAAGAGAAAATGCTTCGTTGGATAAAATAAAAGTGGGATCAATATTTGACAAAAAAAAAGAGTATAATTAACTATTTTTTGAATATAGAAATTTAAAAACATTTTGAATTCAAGGTTGTTAGATCAAACTCAACAAGATATTCGTTGAAATGAAATGATTATAGGTGTGGGTGGTGTGTGCGTGCTTTCGGAATTAAAGATTTAACACTGTTCAAGATAGTAAAGATTGAGAAAAATCATGACTGCTCTGTTAACTCTATGAAAGCTGATCAAAGGCATGCAACTTCAAAGTTGATTAGTGGTTACATTATCAACAATCTTCGAGACCCAAGGTTTGAAGTTACACCAGCTTTTGTCATGGCAGAAATGCAAAAAATTGCATGGACTAGACATTGAGTATCACAAGGCGTGGCGTGCTATTCAACGTGCTTCCGCTTTAATAAGAGGAACTCCTGAAGAGAATTATGAATTAATGTCTTTATACTTGTATATGATGAGAAGCAAAAATCCGGGAAGATATACTAACATAAAGATAGACGACAACAACATGTAAACAATTAAAAAAGAGTTTATTAGTCTGTTTTATAAACTTTAGGACATGCTGTCTTTAACCAGTTAAAAAGTTAAGGACGTGTTGTCCTTAACTTTCATGTGTGCAGTCAAAAAGTTAAGGACACTTGGTCCTTAACTTAAAATTCCAAGTTATAAAATTAAGGACATGGTGACCTTAACTTTTGACCTTGTTAGTGTAAGTTAAGGACTCCATGTCCTAACTTTTTAGATTGTAAACCTAAGTTAAGGACTGCATGTCCTTAACTTTATAACTTGTCACTCTAAGTTAAGGACTACATGTCCTTAACTTTTGAGCTTGTAACCTGAAGTTCAGGACTGCATGTCCTTAACTTTATAACTTGCAGCTGTTGATACCCAATTTTCTCCTCATATTTTTATAAAAGTCATATATACTTTTAAAATATCATTCCTGCATCATCACCAATTTACAAGAGTCATACAAGTATTTCCTCTAATTATTTCATAACTTTTAAAGCTTTAATATTGATTTTTTGTATTTAAATTATTTGAATATGTATTAGTTGCCCCTTTAAATTATTTTGTGATGACTTAATCATCAAAATTTATTATTTTCACCCACATATATGATTCATGAAATTTTACTTTATTTTATACAATTACATTTGTATTTCTAAAGCTATTTACAAAATTTTACAATCACGACCTATATTCTTTACATAATTGTACTTATTATATTATTTGTGCTAAAATAATATTTTATATTATTATAGTGTTAAGCTATTATTTTCAAGTCTTTTACTCCATAAATAATATTTTTATTATTTACTAGTTGTTTTTATAATTTATTTTTAATGTATTTCGAATATATAACTTATAGCCCCAACATAGGGCTAATTCCAGACCAATTTGGCCCAATTTGTTAGCCCAATACCTCATAGCCCAAACCAAGCATCTCTTTTAATGAACCCGATGGCGATCCGTTTAAATGACCTACCCCGTTCCCTTTTTGATCCTCGCCGTTGATCTCAAATGATCAACGACCCATAATAAATTCCTACCTTTCCTTGTATCTCCTCACCCTAAACCCTATCCATTCCCACACTTCGACCGCCCCTAAATCCTATCTACTCTCTTCTTCTCTAAGGAAAACCTAGCCACCATATCCCTTACTCCTCTCCGATTCCGACCTAAATATGGAACCCTACATGATTTCCTTTCCATATATGTTCTGTCACCTTGTTCTGTCTCCCAGGCCCTGAGTTATGTGCAATCATCTTCAATCTTCAAGATCTAGGTGGTATTTCATCTATATACGTTCATGACCAGGTGATATGAGGCCGATTCACCAAGATCTTTGGTCGATTCTTTGATTTCCGTCGAATTAGGGTTTGAAATTTCAATTTTTCCTTTACTAGTTCTATTATCGATTGCATGTGATGTTTTCTTTCCTTATTTGTGATTGATTAATTTTTTTCCATGTTTGCTTGTTTGATTTCTACCACTATATAAGCCCCATTCCCCGTTCCCCTTCCAGAACGGAACAACTATTACTTAGCTATTGTTACCACCATTATTATCGCACTCTCACTCATTCTATACTATTCTAAGACTTTTGATTTTTGCCGTCTTAAAGTCAAGGCTACCAGAATCCGTTCATCAGCCTCCTCCAATGCAAGCACTGCTCGGAGCCCACTTCAATGCTCTTGTAAACTCTGTAGCATGGGAGATTTGGGTTTTCATTACTCTCCTACAATTGCTGATATTCCTGAGTATTTGAGTTTCTCATTCTGTATTTTCTTTGTTTGCAGCTGCTTAGTGTCATATACCCTCGTAATTCTACTTCTTTCTATTTCTGTTTATGTTGTGTTCATTTGCGCTAGTTGGATTTCCCTGAGTTAATTTTGATATTATTCCATTTTGTATATAATTCTTATTATTTTAATACTATTATGTAGCTCATCTAGCTTCAATTCTTGCAAATCCTGATTTTAACTTATATGTTGATAGCTAAGTTGATTCCATGATGCCTACCTGATTCATAATGAAACCTAATTGATGGTTGTTGAACCTTGTTTTGATTTCTTGCACTAAAACCCTTAGGACATTATGTTCTTGCCCAAAATTTCTTATCTTAATATGCTAACCTTAATGCATGCCCATTATGTGTATCCAACTTGAATGATTTCTAATCATTATGTTTATGTATAGCTGGTTACTTATATCCTTTGCTAATTATGAGTCTAGGATGTAGATTCTTTTGAGGAACTAATTCATGCCTAGAATTTGTCCAAATGAACTACTTTCTGCCGAGTATTTCATGTACAATCTACTACCTGCTTAGATTCAATTCATGAGGAATCTATATGCCAATACTGTCCCAACTAGGCCTCTTGTTATTTGGAAACTCTAAATGTTGCTATCACCATGTACTCAGTGATTGCTTAAATTTTCTAGGAGGAATCTCAATATATTCAACCTATTCTTCCTATATGGTCAACATGTATAGTCCTAATGTCTGTTTCCCATGTTAATTTAGAGTTAATATCATGAGACCTTTGAAGTTGAGGATATTTGTATTGCACTCAAATTGATTAGGCTCCCTATTGACAGTTTGCCTGTTTGTTTGATATGTATAATTGTCATTTTCCAACTCTGACTCCTTTTGACCTTCATAACATAGACTCCTAGGTTCAAAATCCTTTTTCTAACTATGGATCATGCTCTATGTTGAGCTCTCTCTGAAAAAACTTAGCATGTTCATCTTGTATGTTCCTAGTATGTTTACATCGTTAATCCCAAGTGGCACGTCCCCTTAACTCCCCTAGTTTTATGTTTATATTTAGCATGATGTTACCTGATTAATGGTTTAATCTATATTTACCATGTTGGAAATCAAGTCCGTGGGTTCCCTTAGACTCATATTTTTTTTAATCAATCCTATCACTCTCGCTTCTGAAATGCCAATGTGTTTATAAATCCTGTTAAATGTCACAGAATCCTGTCTTTGTGAGGTATTGCCTTAGGTCTATTTAGTTGATTTTCATGTGTTGTCCATTTGCTTATTTGGTTAAGTGGTCAATATTGTTAATGTTGGGCTTGATATGAGTCCATGTGAGGCTTTGAGTTGTGCAAATTGATGTACATTCCAATGTTTGAGCTAAGTTTGGGTATGCTACTTATGTGAGGAACGAGCCTATTGAAAGCTCATGAAATATTGGGTTATCTCTTCTTGGGTTTGCTCTACTCGTAGAGCATGTTGTCATCTCGACTCTGTAATATTTGAATTTTTTTTCTTTTATCTTTGGGTCTATAATAATTTGTAAACAAACGACGGGAAAGTTAGTGAAAAGGGGTTGGGGTATTCTAATTCTCGCATAAACGGGTAGAGAGCATGCCTATAGGATCTACCTGTTTGTGTAACGACCTGGCCGGTCGTTTAAAGAATTTATGCCCTGATCCCCTATTAACTATTTCCCCGTATTTATTTCTGTTATTGTGATTTTACGGGATGATTCTTTTGGAGTTTCGGAGTATTTTGGGATACTTAGTCCCTAAATGAGAGCTTCAGCTTTATAATTTGGACCGTAGTCGAAAAAGTATGAAGTCGTCATCGAAATGGAATTCCATCAATTCCGTTAGCTCCATTGGGTGATTTTGGGCTCAAGGTCGTGTTCAGATTGTGTTTTGGAGGTCCGTATCTTATTTAGGCTTGAAATGTCGAAAGTTGAATTTTTAAAGTTTTCGGATCGATAGTAAAATTTTGATATCGAGGTCAGAATCTAATTTTGAAAGTTGGGACAGTTCCATAGTGTTGAATGTGACTTGTGTGCAAAATTTAGGGTCAATTGGGCAATGTTTGGTTGGTTTCGACATCGGTGGTAGAATTCTTGAGATTTCAAGTTCATTAGGCTTAGATTGGAGAGTGATTCGTGGTTTTAGCGTTGTTTGATGTGATTTGAGGGTTCGACTAAGTTCGTATGATGTTTTAGGATTGGTTGGTATGTTTGGTTGAGGTCCTCGGGGCCTCGCGTGAGTTTCAGATTCTTAACGAAATTAAATTTAGACTTGGGAAATTTTTTGATGCGCTGAACCTGTTGGTTTCGCACCTGCGAAGTTTGGACCGCAAGTGCGACACCGTAGAAGCGGTTTGGTGACTGCGAATATGGTCTGAGGCTTGGAGATCAATTATCACAGATGTGGCTCAAGGACCGCAGAAGCGAAACCACATCTGCTAGTAAAGGGGCGCAGGTGCGGAATCTGGAGGCTTAATGAACTTCCGCAGGTATGGAGTCTGAGCCGTAGAAGCGGGATCGCACGTGCAGTTGTCCCCTCGGAGAAACGGAAATCGCTGGGCAGAAAAGAGCGAAATCGAGGGTTTGAGTTCATAACTTCTAAAATTGATTTTGAGCTCGGTAGAAGGCAATCCTTTGATAGATTTTGAAGGAAAACTATTAGGTAACAAATTCTAACTCTAATTTGGATCTAATACATTAATCTATTGTTATTTTTCTCATCTAATTAAGGAATTTGAGGGTCGAAGTTTGGAAATGGGGGAAAAAGTTCCCCAATGGAAAATCTGAGTTTTGAATAAGAATTTGACATTGGATTGGGATGATTTTTGTAGGAGTGAACTCGTGAGTGAATGTGTGTTCGTAATCTGTAATTTTTACCCGATTCCGAGACATGGTCCCGGGGAGGATTTTTGGGCGTTTTTATATTTTCTTGCCTTAGTTTTGATTCCTTTAGCTAAACTAGTTATTTGTCTAAACTATTTTTTATACATTATTAGATTGTGATTAGATTTGGGCCACTCGAAGTTGGATACTCGTGGCAAGAACGTGATATCGGATTGATTTTGAGCTAGTTCGAGGTAAGTGGCTTGACTAACCTTGTGTGTGGGGGAACTCCCCTTAGGATTTCTGTAATGCTGTTATATGATTGCCGTGTACGTGAGGTGATGAGTGTGTACATGTGCTAATTGTTAAAAAACCCTGTTTTCATTAAGTAAATATCTATGTTTTCCTTTAATTGAGCAATACTAGTATATGAAGCCTCCTGTTTGGTTTAGGAAAGCATGCTTACATGACTTAATGTGACGACCCAAAGGGTCATCACCGGATTTCTCTATTTTTCTGCACTTTCGAGGCCTTAAAAACCTCATTTTTAGTTGCCTCGATTTGTGTGCACAGTCCGGGCGCGTAGCCGGAAAGATTATATATTAAATTCTGTGAAAAATTTCAAAATGTGACTTTAAAATGATTAAAGTTGACTTTGGTCAACATTTTTGGTAAACGGATCCGGACCCATGATTTGACGGTCCCGGAGGGTCCGTAGAAAAATATGGGACTCGGGCATGTGCCCGGAGTCAAAATCCGAGGTCTAGAACCCGAGTAAAAGAATTTTTCTGTGAAATTGTTTTTCTGAAATTATTAAGGAAAATGGAAATGAAAATTGATTAAAGGATTATGGTATCGGGCTCGTATTGTGGTTCCGATGCCCGGTACAAGTCTTTAATATGCGTTAAGCGCTTTCTGTAAAGTTTGGTCGAAATCGGACGTCATTTGACGTGTTTCGGACCTAAATATCTGAAGTTGGAAGTTTATGAAGTTAGAATGAAAAATGATGATTTTGAGGTTTGATCCATTGATTTTGATGTTGTTTTGGTGATTTGATCGCTCGGTTAAGTCTGTATGAGGTTGTTGAGTTAGTGTGTGTGTTTGGTTAGGAGCCCCGAGGGCTTGGGAGTGATTTGGAGGTGGTTCGGGGTGTTTTTGAACTTAGGAAAAGATTAGATTTTTGCTGCAATTTTCACTCAGGCATTTTGTTCTTTGCGAACGCGGCCCCAGGCTCGCGTTCGCAGTGCTTTGGTGTCCCCCTCTTACGCGTTCGCGGACCACTTCCCGTGTTCGCGTAGTTCATTTAAACCTTTCACCGCGTTCGCGTTTACCTCCTCGCGTTCGCGTAGACCAACCCCCAAGGCCCCCACCAGATTCCTCTTTGCGTTCGCATCACACCATCGCGAACGCGATGCCCCCAGTTTCTCTTCATCGCGAACGCGTCCTCTTAGTCGCGATCGCGTAGGGTAAAAGCCCTTCAGTGATTTTTTTTTAAAAAACAGAACATTAGATACGGGATTTTCTCCATTTTTCTTGCACGGACTCTTCTTCCTCACCCTCCATAGACGATTTTGAAGGACCTTTCCACCATAACTTCATAGGTAAGTGTTCCTAACCTCTTTTTCTCTCAATTTCATCAACTAATCACTAATTTCTAAGCCTAAAACATGAAATCAAGATAGAAATTAAGGGCTTTGGGTAGAGTTAGGGTTTTGAGAATTTTGGGTGATTCAACCTTAATTTGGGGTCGAATCATAAAACAAATTATATATTTGAACTCGTGGGGTTATGGGTGACTAGGTTTTGGTCTGAGCCTCGTGTTTGGACCATGTGGGCCCGGTGTCGAATTTTGGTATTTTTGGAAGAATGCTAGGAAATTCATATCTAGGCTATGGGGTGCTGCCATTGAGTCCTTATTGATACTATTGAATTAGTTATACCTAGATATCATTGTTTCGGAGTCAGATTGTAGAGGAAAAGCGGTATTTGATTATTTATTGCTATTCTTTGGACCGAGGTAAGTGTTTGATCTAACTTTGGCTTGAGGGAATAGGATTAGAGTGTTATTAATTGCTAATTGCTAAATGATCGAGTACGGTGTATAGGCATGGTGACGAGTATCTATACACCGGTGTCTAGCATGACCGTGGGTCCTTGTTTGTACTTATTCTGATATTTTTGGGACTCTTCCATGCTAATTGATGAATTCTACATAATGTGAAGAGTATGAGGATTAGTTATGAATTGTGAATTCTTTGGAGCGTTGGCTCGAACGATAAAAATACTATTGAGTAAGAAATGAAAGAAATGGAAAGAGATATGATTAATCCCTTGCCGGGATGGTTTGAGTATATTGATTATCTCCCTTGCCGGGATGTGAAAGTTGTTATTGTTGCTCCCTTGCTGGGATTTAGCTATTTAATTGTGTTTTCCCTTGCCGAGACATTTCTTATTATTTGCTTATTCCCTTGCCCGTTTGGTTGTGATTGCTGTTTGGGTGAGGAAGAGTGATAATGCACGAAGGGTCATTCCGCGCCATGTTTGATTATATTTGCACGAAGGGTCATTCCGTGCCATGTTTGATTATATTTGCACGAAGGGTCATTCCGTGCCATGTTTGATTATATTTGCACGAAGGGTCATTCTATGCCATGTTTTGATTATATTTGCACGAAAGGTCATTCCGTGCCATGTTTTGATTATTTATGCACGAAGGGACATTCTGTGCTCTGATTTGACTATAATTGTACGAAGGATCATTCCGTGCCATGAAATGAGAGTTATGTGAGGGAAAGCATGAAGGGTGATGTCGTGCATTTTATTTGATTGCTTTTGGTGAGAATGAGAGTAAAAGTATGAAGGTTGATGCCGTGCAACTGTTGATTTTCCTCCTTTTGTTAATCATTGTTATTGCCCTATTTCTTACTTAAGTTGTTGACTTTATATCCGGATCGTACTCCCCTATAGGAGTGCCTAACCCCTTCTCCCGGGTTAACAGAATTCCTTACCCAGATTTCTGGTTCGCGACTGCAATACAGAGTCAAACCCTTTCCTCGATTCGGGATCCAAACCGGTGACTTGGGACACCATAAATCTCCCAAATTTACATCATGTACATTTGACTTAGGGGACTCAACACAAGGGTTGGGTCCGTCTAGGACAGGTGACTTGAAATGAAATGACCATCCTGATGCATCTTACGTGCTACTTGCGCATTTATTTGCTCGGTTTGCTTGTTGACCGGCTTGTACATAATGAGTGAAAATTGTGAAAGTTGAAAAAACCAATACCCAATTAGTACCGAAATGCTGCCGGATTTTTTGAAAAAATGAAAAAAATGAAAAAGAGAAAATATCTGAAAAATAGAAAGAAATTGTTGTTCAAAATAGTTTTGACTTTGGCAAATCTGCCCGAACTACGCTGGTTTGATTCTCACCGGATATGAGATACGTAGGCAACCCTCATCGGGTCCAACCACCCCATTTGCAAAAATAGCCAAAAATACCAAAATTTTAATTTTTATCCAATAAGTCGAGTGACGCCATTCTTGTTTGAAAATAAGCCGAATGTCCCCAAAAGGGCGTTGGAAGGCTGTTTTTGCAATAACAGCCACCTTGAGTCATTTTTAAATGGTTTGCGGGCACATCCTTAAAATCTCCCTTTCGGAAGTGCTGAAGGGCCGTATTCGCAAAACCAAGTCTTTGTTTTCTTAAATAAAATTTTTTGGAAAAATAACCACTTTGCTTTTTAAGTCAAACTAAGCCATTACATGGTCAGTTTTCTTTAAATAGTCACAGTTGACATGGAAAGCTTCTCAGTCTTGCGCAGGCCTGCGGCGATGCCGAGTGATGCCCTGCAGGCCCCAGGATGTGAAGCTTTGATGCACTCTTGATCTAGTTTAATAATCGAGTCTGTATTTTGTTATTTTGAGTCTGCTTTTGTAGTTTCCCTTTAAGAAAAACAAATAGTCTAGTATCTCTTGTACTTGGCGTTTACTAATGAAATTTGAAAATCCTAAAAATTATCCCTTTATTTTTGCACTTATTTGCAAGAACTACGCTCGGTCTGATTCATGCGGGGTCATGATACGTAGGCAATCTCCATAGAATTCGACCATAACCAAAAGAAAAAGGAAAAAAAAAAGAAAAAAAAAGAGAGAGGAAAAACCACAAAAAGGCAAAAAGAAAAGAAAATAGCGGAAAAAAAAGAAAGAAAGAAAAGAAAAATCAAGAAAGGAAGAGAATAGGAACGGGAGAAGACAAAGGCAAGGGTGAAAAGAAGAAACAGAAAAAAGAAAAACAAAGAAAGAGAAAGTTTACAATTGGAAATAAGGAAAAAGCCGGGATGACGCATGCGACCGATCAAACGCTGTTACCAATATGTTAAATGCCCTAACGCTAACGTGATGGTTTCATTTTGTCATGTCATTCCATAAAGGTGGTTGGTTTGTGGTTTTAAAGTGGTAACTCCTCTTTATAACACAAGGACGAAAGGCAGTTGGCATCCTGGCAACCCATTCCTACAACACCCGGGCAAAAACCAAACTGAACATGACAGGCGAAGAATCAGATACCAGTATCGTGGACCCGTCAAAAGAGGTAGAAGTGGTGGATGTCAAAATAATACGGGAAGAGATGTATAAGTTGAGGCAGCAGATGGCCGAGATGCATTGGGCCTGGGCTGAGGATCAGCCAGCGCCAGTTTATCCTGCCAATCCAGAATATATCCCACCTTTGGCTAAGTCTCAGAAGCCTCCTACTATGAATTCATCTCCAGCTTTCCCTTTCTACCAACAGAATCATGGCACCACCTCCTATCCTCCCCAAGCTCCACCACCCAAACAAAACCCTCATTCACCAATCACCCATGTCTTTGTGGTGCCTCCGCCTGCCACATTGCAAAGATCTTCCAGTGAGCCAGTGTTTCAAACTCACGACAGCCAATACTACGCTTCTGAGCCTACCTTTAAAGCTCCTGAGCCATATTCCTACTTCCCTCACTTTGAGCTCCCGGTGGAAACTGACAAGCCGTTTAAAGATCCGGAACAGGAAAAGATGTTTCAAAAAGTAAAAAGCCTGGAGCAATCCTTCAAGAACATGCAAGGATTGGGTGACCAAATCAGTGTGGCCTACAAGGATTTGTGCTTGTTTCCCGATGTACAGTTGCCAGCAGGGTTCAAGTTACCCAAGTTTGATTTGTACGATGGACACGGCGATCCGGTAGCTCATCTAAGGGGATTTTGCAGCAAAATGAGAGGAGCTGGGGGAAGGGATGAGTTATTGATAGCGTACTTTAGTCAAAGTCTCAGTGGTGCGGCATTGGAATGGTACACGCGATAGGATCATGCCCGATGGTACACGTGGGATGATTTGGCCCAAGCATTTGCGTGCCACTTTCAGTACAATCTCGAGATTGTCCTGGACCGTCTGTCACTGATGAAAATTGAGAAGAAGCCCGGGGAAAGCTTCAGGGAGTACAGTTTCCGATGGAGAGAGCAGGCGGCAAGAGTCGATCCTCCCATGAAAGAGAGCGAGATGGTCGATTACTTCTTACAGGCTTTGGAGCCCACCTACTATGGTCATCTGGTGTCAGCGGTGGGAAAATCTTTTAACGAGGTAGTGAAAATAGGAAGTATGGTTGAAGAGGGGCTCAAATCCGATACAATCCTGAGCTATTCGGCAATCAAGGTGACTACCCAGGCTATCCGGAGTGGCACTGGAGGGGTACTGGGAAAGAAAAAGAAAGAAGATGTGGTGGTAGTTGAATCGAGAACTTGGTCTAGGGGCCCATCACCATATTACCATCAACCTCGACCCCGTCCCCAAACCTACTCCCACACTCCACAGCACTATTACCCACCCCGTGGTCCCCACTTCTCTTTCTACCATGCCCACACATATCCCCAACATCCTGCCCATGCGCAATGGAACGCACCCACCCAACAAAGTGCCTACCCAACTCAAAACACCTACCCACCTCCAAGAGCTTACAAGACTCCCTCTGGAGCAGGTTTGCGAGCCAGCCAAAATTTCAAGCAAGAGAGGGCACAGAAGCAGGAAACTTTCACCCACTTGGGAGAGTCATATGCAGACTTGTTTGAGAAACTAAAGCATTATAACTTGATTTCACCAATTCCTCCGAATCATATGGATAAGCGTGCAAGAGTCTTTGACTCTTCTAAACGGTGTGAATACCATTCCAATGCTCAGGGGCACGATGTCGAAAGTTGCCGGGACTTGAAGAGAGAGATAAAAAGAATGATTCAGGAAGGGATAGTTGCGGTCCAGGACAGTGCCCCCCAGAACATTGCACATAATCCTTTACCTGCACATGATGGTGCACATTTTGTGGGGAAGATCCATGGTGACAAGGAGTATGAGAATCCTCTCGAAAACTCGTTGAATGAAGTCAATGATATTGAAATTGGTGAAGGCCCCATCAATTTTGATGGGCAATCCAGTGGCTAAGATGTCGCGTTTGGTGATTGGAAAGATGCTCCATCTCCTGGTTAGCTAGAGTGGAGTTTTGGTGGTTTATTTTGTTGTCATTTCTGTTGTCCGGTTATTTTTAGGGTTGTAATCCAGATATTGTTTTGTGACTCAAACCTTTCTATCCTTTCACTTTGTCTTGTTTGTCTAGTAGCTTGTGTAGTGTTGTCTAGGTTTGATCAAGGGATGTAACTCTAGTCTAGTTTGCTTGTTTAGTTGTTTAAACCCTTTCACCGTCAGTCCAATGCAATTCTCTATTTCCCGCCATCTCTAGTCATTTTATTCAGTTCCCTTCTCCTTTTACAATTCTTTTCATGCTGGTTCTAGTGACATGACATGCACGAATAATTCTCAGCCTGGGTTTTAAAAGTCAGTTTAGTAATGAAACGATGAAATAAGTAAAGGCATTTTGAGATCACTTCAAGACCAAATTGTGTGAAACCGGGGCAGATAGAACATAAAGATATACTGTTGAAATATAAAGTCAAATTTGCCCCAAGTATACAGGGATCGTTCGTGGTACAGAGATTGTTGTTCGATGGTGCTAGGTAATTGACAAATACAGAAGCCAAATAGGTGAATCAATCAAAGGTGTTACGTGTGTTTTCCTCATCTTGTTTAACTGAGTAGTTTGTACTTGGCATGTTTTGGAGATTGGAGTGACGAAGGCATTTTGTTCTGCTATCCAAACACTTTATACATTGCTACCCCTTTTGAGCCTCATTTATTTTCTTTCGTACCCCTTTTTCGGAATCAATAAAAAAACTTGGAAGCCTGAGCGGGGAAAATCAGCGGAGAAACAAGAGAAAAATAGTCCAAAAGAAAAGAAGAAGGAAAATAGGAAGAGAAGAGAAGAGAAAAGCAAAGAAAGGAAAGGAGAAAAGAAAAAAAAAGACGAAAAGAAAAAATCAAAGAAAAAGGAAAGAAGAAAAAAAAGAAAGAAAAGAAAAGAAAAGAGAAAAGAAAGAAATGAAAAGAAGAAAGAAAAGAAAGTGGAAGAAAAGAAAGATCGCAATAACGAAGTAATTTTATGGCCTGAACTACGTTTGACTTGATCCCGAAAGGGTATGTAGGCAGCCTCTCTCTGAGGTTCAGTCACACCAAAATAAACTCCAAAGGTCCCCCAAGAAAGAAACTGGGCCAGAAGTTGTGGTTATTGTGAGAAAGCTGGTTCCAAAAGTTGTAATTTTGAACCCATGTTGAGTTGTTTCGAGCCTTGATACCCTTCTTTCTAACCCCATCCAAAAGCCTGCATTACAGTCCAAAGAAAGACCTTCCGATCAGTCTTCAAGAAATGCCGAGTCAAGCAAGTAGAGGTGAATCATGTCAGGGGCAACACTCTGGTACAAGAAGAAAACACTCCGGTACAAGAAGAAAAATGATAAAAATAAGAGAGTCTTATTGGTGAAAACCCTCACGGGCACCATAAGACGACGTGAGTTGAGAGAAACCAAAATGAGAGAGGCTTGATGGTAAAAACCCTTCGGGCACTACAAGTCGAATAAGGATTGTGAATCAGATCGGATAAGCGGAGCATTGAAGCCCAGTTTCACGGACAAAAGGTACAACAAGAGCCGAACATCAAATTTTCTAAACAGAATAGGCTGCAGGTGCATGTCAAGGTCATCAGAATCGGTATCCACATCCGCTAGGTTTCTACTTTGTAGTTTTCTTGTTAGGAATCATCCCTTTCATTGTCCTCCTACTATGTTCCTTTTGTCACGTTTACTTCCTCTTCCTGAGTCTGTTTGGTCATAACAAGTGAGAAATGACTTCAAAATCTGCCACCAAGCTTTCCAAGTAAACAAAACGGGATCTGGTGAATACATCAAGGCGTCAAGTCAGGAGAAAACAGCAGGCACAATGAGTTGGCCACAATCAACATGCTTTGGGATTCGTGTGATGTACAAGGGTTTGGTACGCCTCAATTTAAGAACCATGAAATGGATAAAGGGTGTTTGGTGAATGGATCAGAGATATTCTCCATGTTAAGGGTAATAAAGAAAGTGGTTAGTCAATAAACAAGCAAGATCATCGAGCGGGAATCAGTTATCATGACAAGTGAAGGAGGAACATACCTCAAGGCCGAGGTTAGTGGTTAAGTCGAGAAAGAACAAATACATGGAGTAGGGGCAATGAGCGTGCTTTGGTATCCATGTGAGACACAAAGGTTGGGGAGGGTCCAGTTCATGCAACGCAAATAGAGGATATTGGGTCTGAGAGGAGAAAAGGTATTTTATGTGATAAGGATGACAGAGAAAGGGGTCTAGTCCGGAAACAAGCCAGGTCTTCAATTGGAAATCAATCTTCTTGGGAAGCGAAGAGGCCGCCGCCCTCAAAGTTCAAGGACACAAACCAACCACCACATGTTAAACTCACAAGTTTTCTTTGTTTGAAACAGGAACAAAGTAGTGCAAGAAAGTCGATTCAACAATAGGAAGGAAATGAAAGGAAGAAAAGGAAGAACAGGAAAGCCGACGAAAAGGAAGTTTCTCAAATCTTTGTCCTTGCCTGTCTTGCTAGTGTGCATAAAAGGCTGCCATTGCTTTTCATATTTTTCCTCATAGGATAAAAGTCCTAGTCTGATGGATTTTCCTCCATTTAGAGAATCTTAGTTTGATGAATTTTTCTCCTAAGATAGAAACCCTAGTCTGATGAACTTTCTCCTAGGATCAAAATCTTAGTATGATGAAATGTTCTCCTAAGATAGCAAGATAACAAAAAACCTAGTCCGATGAATTTTCTCCTAGGGTCTGCATCTTAGTCTGATGAATCTTTCTCCTAAGATAGAAAACCTAGTTTGATGAATTTTCTCCTAGGATAAAAATCTTAGTCAAATAGTTTTACTCACAGGGGACGTAGTTGCCAATCAAGTCTTTAGTTTTGCTTTCACCATCGCATCAATAGCTTAGGTAACAACTCACAAGTCTGCCCAGCTACCAAACTGGGGCAGAAATTTTCTTTGTTTGTCTATTTTGTTGCAGTCAGGAGCCCACCTGGAGAACAAGGAAATACTTTTCAAGTTCAGCAATCAGGAGCCCACCTAGAGAACAAGGGAATACTTTTCAAGCTTCAGTAGTCAGGCGCCCACCTAGAGAACAAGGGAAGTACAATTCAAATTTTAGCTTTCAATTTTTTTTATTTGATAACATGCTGTACCCAGCCACCAAACTGGGGCATAAAATTTTTCTTTGTTTGTCTATTTTGTTGCAATCAGGCGCCCACCTGGAAAACAAGGGAATACTTTTCAAGTTCAGCAATCAGGAGCCCACCTGGAGAACAAGGGAAGTGCAATTCAAATTTTAGCTTTTAATTTCTAATATTTGATAACATGCTGTACCCAGTTACCAAACTGGGGCATAAAATTTTCTTCGTTTGTTTATTTTGTTGCAGTCAGGAGCCCACCTAGAGAACAAGGGAATACTTTTCAAGTTCAGCAATCAGGAGCCCACCTGGAGAATAAAGGAATACTTTTCAAGCTTCAGCAGTTAGGCGTCCACCTAGAGAACAAGGAAAGTACAATTCAATTTTAGCTTTTAATTTTAAAATTTGATAACATGATGTGCCCAGCCACCAAACTGGGGCAGAAATTTTCTTTATTTGTCTATTTTGTTGCAGCCAGGAGCCCACTTGGAGAACAAGGGAATATTTTTCAAACGTCAGCAATCAAGTTCCTGCCTGGAGAATAGAGGCATATATTTCAAATTTCAGCAGTCAAGCATCACTCGGAAGAATGACAAAACATCTCCGATCATAATGTAAGGCAACAACAAGAATTCCATCGGAAGAATACAAGTTCAAGGCAACACAAGAGAAAGTTTGAAGACGTAGATAGGACCTTTCTGTAATTCATAGATCATAGCATAGGCTAGCTTCTTTTTTATTTTGACACGGTGTAATAAGGAGGCTAACGAGCAGTAGCAGCAGCAACAACAGTGAAATCACAGCTCCTGGTAGTCCCAGCTACAAAACCTTCCCGAACTACACTGACCTGATTCCTTTTTAGCCAAGGATATGTAGGCTACCTTTGAAGCAGGGTGCAGTCAGACGGTTTTCAAAATTGCTTCACACGGAGTATTCAAGCGGGCAAAAATCGCTCGTATTTGCTCACTTATCTTTGCACGAAAACTCTTCGTATTTCCGGGCAAAGAGGGGCAGCTGTGAGCACGTGATTTTTGCCCTAAGTGAATTACTCCCAAAGATTCAAACAAAATGATTTTCTTTCATTATTTTACAATTTTGTGAGTTTTGTGTTATTTTCTGTTAATTATTTGCATTTTATTTGTGCATTTTAATTCATATAAAAATATAAAAAATTTCTTTCATTAAAGTTATTTTTAGAACAAAATATAAAGAAAATAACAAAAATAGTCCACTTTTGCATTTTAAATTGTTAATTGGTGAATTTGTCATGAGTTTACTTTTAAATAGGACTTAATCAATTTTTAGGAATTAATTAGCTTAATTTTGGAAATAAACTAGGTCTTTATTTTAATTTTGCATTTTTATAAAATCAAAAAAATAAATACAAATAAAAGAAACAATTAAAAGAACAGGGTTTGCTTAAGTTGGGCTGATTTTAATTAGATACTTCCCCCAGCCCAAACGGACCAAACACTACCCTAGTCCTCGGCCCAATTTCCCATTACCCGGTCTAGTTCCCCATTTGACAAAACGACCCCGTTTAGTTGACAATCAATCCGGACCGTTTATTCATCCCAATCCAACGGCCTGAGTTCAATCTCGGGTAATAAATAAAATTTTCCAAATAATCCCAAAACCCTAAAAACATATGCTATCTTCCTCGTACACCCCTCCCTGTAACACCATCGCCTCCACCGTCCCTCCGCCCTAAGCCACCGGCCGAAAATCGTCTCCGCCGGCGGCGTTCGTCCAAATCACCTGAAAATTACACCACAAACTCCCCAAGTCCTCTTCTTTCCAAACCTCAAACCCCCATGGTTCAAATCCCTATCAAACACCCCAAATCTTCCAAACCCTAGGCGCCGCCACCACCGTGCACGGCGGCGCCGGCTCCAACCGACCCCAATACAACACCACAGCATCCCCTAACCTCCCTCATACCCAATATCCAACCAGATTCCTTTGAACATCATTAAAACGACTCAAATTTTATCACAAAGGCGGCAGAACCCTAGACGCCCAGATTGCTTGATTTTTGCCCGATTCGAGTCACGAAACAATGTTTCGCTTGTTCTTTGAGAAGAACAAATGCTTAACATTGTTTCGAAGCTCGAATCAAGTTTTCAATCCTCATTCCAGCCTTGCGTAGGTGAGTTTCTCCTATTTCTTTAGTTAGTTTGAATATAATTTTCATTTGTTTCTGTTAATTTGTTCATCTTTTCTTATGCTCTTTTTCTTCTTTCTTTCTTTTTCTTTTTCTTTGGCAGTAATCAGTACTTGTGTTTTGTCGTTTAAATTTTTGTTTTTGATTCCTCCTCTGTTCTTACTGATAGTAGTTTAAATTCATGAATTAGTGTTTAATCGTTACTTGTTGAATTCATAAATTAGTAATGTAGTTTTGCTCATTGATGTTAGTTAATCATAGGTTTGTTGAATGATATTATATGATATTTTACTGGGTTATTAATTATTTTTTACTGGGTTCTTAATTGTTTAACAGTTTACTACTTATTAGTTCTATGTTACATATTAATTAGAGTTAAATTTTAGTTTTGGTGATTGGTTATAGCTGATTTAGACTCCATAGGATTAACTATAATTAAATTTCAACTAAGATAAAGGGGTTTGGATGTGTGAGCAATTTCAGGGAGTGTTCAGGAGTATTTGGGTAAATGAATTAGACATGAATGCTGTAGATTAGAGTAGAAGCCCCCAAAATCTTCTAGAATGGGGATCAAGTTTAGATTTCAGTAATTTAGGATAGTAACTTGAGGAACAAATTAATAAGTAGAGGGCCAATTTGAAAATAAATAGGGACTAATAAGGAAAACAGAAAATTTGAGGGCTGCCCCTCATTTGGCCTATAAAAAGGGCATGAATAGTGCCTTGAAGGAAGTTTTGGGAACCCAAAAATTACCCCCAAAACCATTCTGCAAATCTGAACTTCAAAGTTTGAATTTCAAATCAAAGGAGCTCAAAATTCTGATCTTATAGTTCAAGCCTTCTCTTAGATCTTAGATCCTGTCCAAAAATATAAAATAATCAATAGAAAACTTTCTAGAAAAATCCAAAAAATGTTACATTGATTCTTCCTGTAGCTTCCTAGTTCAATTTTGAGTAACTTGAGGTCAAATGAGTTTGTTTTTGATCGATTGACTGCTGTTGAGTTTCTGATTTCATTCCTGGGCTATTTTTTGAACTGATTTTGGGGTTTGATAGTGATTTTAAGCTGTTGTGCCATACTGTCTGCTTCTAGTTCACAAAAAATACTGCTGACCTTCTTTATCTCCTTTGTTTCATTGTAATCCAGGTACACTTCTCAACATCACTTCAATGTAGCTGTTGAAACAGAAATGAAATAGTGCAGTTTTGCATTCTCCGCTTCCTGATGCATTCTCATTTGAATAATATGTAAATAGATAGATATATTAGCTTACTTGTGTATATAGTTTAGTGTTGGTTTGTAATGACGTGAATTTTGAACTATGGGATTGTAATTAAGGACTGTCTAGACTATGGACTGATTTCATTACTTCTTCTGATTGTAGGAATTTTATATTTAGTAGTGTTAGTTTGAATTAGTTTAAATTGTTGAGTTCGAGTTGCCATTCGGAATCAGATTTAAAAATAGAGGTTTGGGCTGAAATCAGAAACTAGTTAAGTCTCATATGCAATGAAAATGGATAGTTAACTTTGAATTTGGAATTTATTCATTTTAGAGTAGTATCCTCAGTGTAGTGGCATTTATTTTCCTATGACAATTGCTTACTAAGACGGAAAATAGGTTGTTAGTAGCATTTGGAATTGTTTTATCATTTGGAATTGTGGCACATAATAGATCGTATGTTTAAATTCAATTGCCTGAATGAATTGTTAGCATGTCAATTATTGTTTAAATTTGGTGACATTAATCCAGTCACTAAACTGATAATTGAGTGCTCATAACGTTTTGTCAAACTAGATTGGGTATCCGATTTAAATTTAAACTGACAATTGGATTGGGCCTTTTACTCGTTGTCTCAAATATTCTAACTTAATCACTGGGCTAGTTTCCATTGCTTTGCTTGGGCTCGTTTATTGGCCCATGGCTGAGAACCTGTACCATCAGATCTGGACCTCAATAGTGCTGATACAGGGCCCAAGTCATAGCCCTGCCCATTTTAGGCCCAAAGCCAATGGTTTTCATTTGTATTATCTTGGGGATAACTCCAAAGTCAAAATTGTGAGTATTAAATCTGATATTAATTTTGTAGCATAGAATTTTGGCTTTCCGGTTAAGTAGAATATTCGAATTAAGAGGTTCACCCCTTGTTCGAGTGTGGACTTGAACCGGAGCCCAAATTCTTTGTTCACTTTAAATAATAGCAACTAATAAAGTTGATTAATTAGGATTCTCTAGAGACAAAATTGAATAGAAAATTATATCTTGCTCCAGGACGGCCTTTAAGAAATAAATGAGATGAGCCTCGCCGAACAAACCATATAAATTGCGGGGCCTTCATTAAATGCTTAATTAAAATACTTAGAATTCTAGGCGTGCCGTTTAGTGAATTTCACGGCCTCCGCAAAGATAATAATGCGCTAGTCTCTTTAGGCGCGTATTTTAATAATTTTACCTTCTTAAATACGGGTGTGCATTTCATGCGACCCAAATCCAAATCCCAAAACATTGAATAAGAATGTGTCGAGGATCCGGGTGCATTTCATGTGACGTGATCCAAAAACACGTTCTTAAACGACGTTCACTTTATTTAAAATTGACTAAAAGCGGTAAATAATTCTAAAATTGCACTATAGGTTTAACATGTATTAAAATCAGATTTTAGCCAAATATAGCAGTTGAACGACCGTGCTAGAACCACGGAACTCTGGAGTGCCTAACCCCTTCTCCCGGGTTAATAGAATTCCTTACCCGAATTTCTGGTTCGCGACTGCAATACAGAGTCAAACCCTTTCCTCGATTCGGGATCCAAACCGTTGACTTGGGACACCATAAATCTCCCAAGTGACGACTCTGATTCTCTTAATAAATGAATCCCATTTCGGTTGTCCTTTAATTGGAAAAACTCCTTTTATTATACCTTTCACAGGGTGTAGTAGCGGAAAAAGGAGGTATGACAATTGGGTTTGATTTGTTTAGCCTATAGATATTATGAAGTCCTTATTGTATAGATTTGATTAAGTTGGAGCCGAATTCGAAAGGAAAAGCGGTTGTTGTGGATTGATTTGACCGTGGAAGTTGAGGTAAGTGTTTGGTTTAACCCTAGCTTGAAGGATTAGGAGTTGAGTCATAATTGCTATTTGTCTTGTGTTGAGTACGACGTATGGGCATGGTGACGAGTATCCATGCGTCGGTGTCGAGCATGACTGTGAATCTTAATTTTGCTAATTGTGTACTCTTGTTTGATCCTATGAAAGTTTCGACTGAATAGTGATATTAGACTTGTTGTGATTGTTCCCTTGCCGGGATTGTATTGTGTACTGTGTTGAAAGTAATGGGAGCGAATGGTACGCCTACCACATGATATATTGAAATGGGAGCGAGTGTTACGCCTACCACATAATATATTGAAATGGGAGTGAGTGGTACGCCTACCACATGATATATTAAAATGGGAGCGAGTGGTATGCTTACCACATGATATATTAAAATGGGAGCGAGTGGTACGCCTACCACACGTGATATATTGGAATGGGAGCGAGTGGTACGCCTACCACGAGATATTAAGAAATGGGATCGGGTTGCACGCCTGCAACGAGATGAGTTTAATATGAAAGTTGCCTTGTCTGTTCTTTATTGCTAGAAGTTAAGTTGTATATGTACGCACCATTATTCCTGACATTTTGTTTCTATCTGTTACCCCTGAAGCATGCTCCCCTCCACATCATAAATTGTTACGTTCTTGCTACTTTTCCGTTGTACTTGTATATATATCTGCACAGGATTGTTTGAAGGTCTGGTCCTAGCCTCGTCACTACCTCGCCAGGGTTAGGTCAGACACTTACCAGCACATGGGGTCAGTTGTGCTGATGCTACACTTTGTGCTATTTGCACAGGTCCATGTTTCGAGTAGCAGCAACAACATTAGCACGGGAGCAAGACTTCAGTGCGGTGAGACCCGAGGTAGCCTTGCAAGCCCGACGTCTCCCTTATTCTCTCTCTTAGTCTGTTGCCTCCTTGTATTCGAGACAAACAACTTATGTGTTCTTTCAGACATTTGTATTTAGTATTTCTTAGTAGTTCGTGAGTATTGTGACACCAGTCTTGGGTAGAGACTTATATTGACTATTCCATGTTTTGATTCAGTTGCTATAATTAAGACTTTCGGTACTATTTAATTTCGTTGTTTTTATATTGTTGCTATAAATTTTTAAAAAGGGGGTTATGTTGTAAACAAAAAGTAATTAAATGTGTCTTGCCTAGCTTCTACGAGTAGGTGCCATCACGACTCCCGAGGGTGGGAAATCCGGGTCGTGACAATATCTAAATGTATTCTACCCGTCCTATAGCCTACATTACAACCAAATAAAGTCCTAATTGATCCTAGATTGAATGAGCTCAATAAGTAGAGTAGTACACTACGGGCAAGCCTATGGTGCATCTTTTGTGGCATATGAATGTTATTTCTGAGAGTGAGTGAATTCTTTCTATCTTGAGTTCCTAAGTGTTCTTAAATTTTATTGTGTGGAACTACTCTCTTTAGTTGTGTGAGAGCACTTGATTTATGAAGGAAAGGTAATATCAGTGATCTCTATGTTAGAATAAGTGGGTGAGTTATGAATAATGCGTGGTACTTGTGAGTCAAATCTTGAGGTAAAGATGTTATGCTTTTGTGCTTAGCCTATTTTAAATACTCTTGGTATGATGAGTTAGGAGAATAATTTAAAAAGGCCGTGTCTATAAAAAAATGTAGTTTAATTATTCAAGGACAAGCAATGATTTAAGTGTGGGGTGTTTATGATAGGATATAATTACGTATTTTAGTTTCTTATTACACTCAAATTTACTGTACTTTAGTTGAGTTTGCGCTTTAATCGCTAGTGTTTTGCACTAATTGCGTATTTTATACCTTGTAGGAGTGATTCCGAGCTATATAGATGTTATGGGATGAATTAAAGTAATTTGGAGCTTTGAATTCTGAGTAAAAGCCTAAGGAATTAAGCCGGGATCGTATTCGGGGATCAACAGATAATAGAGCAACAAAACGAAGTATCGAGTAGGCATATTACACACTGTCTAGTAAAATGCATATAACTTTTCTCTCAGAACTCTATTTTGTCTCCACAATAAATGGTTGGAAAGCTAACTCAAAGGGATACAACTTTCATATTTTACGTTTTTCCAAATTCCAAATAGAACAGGGTAACAAATGTTGTCGAAACCGCGACCACTGACTTGGACGCGCACTAAGGCAGTACATTGGGTAAATACTGCGCCCGGACCGCGACTGCGGCGTCCAGACATGAAATATTATCCTTTTTTGCATAGGATAATATATAATTATTTGGGCCCGACCCTACTTGGTATATATACATGGAAAAATGGTATTTTAAGGGAGGTGACCAATTTTTGACACAGATTCGGCCTAAGGAGGCACAGACACAATAGAAGCAAGGCGTGGAATTCTTCTACGAGTTTTTGCTTCCTCTTCCTATTTTTGATTGTTGGTTATGACTTTTAGTATTTTAGTTTTACATACTAATATAAAAAGCTAATTTGTTATCTAGGGTTTTGATGGAACCTTTTGTAGGATAAATTCTTGTTATATTTTTTATATAATTGAGCCGTAGTATTTTCTCTATTTGTTCAACTATATTATTCTTATGGTTGATTGAAGGGACCTCAATTAGCTATGCCTATTTAGTATGTATTACTCGGGAGAGAGTGCATATTTAGGTAGTTGTTGAACAACATCACTCCCAACGTATGTGAGGAATCAATAACCAAGGGTTTAAAGGTGGGATTAGGGATAACGAAACCTTGGGTGCGATCTAAGTGAGCTGTAATTAAAGCAAGCTAGCGTAACTCGGGATATTATATCTAGTAAATTATCGTAATTACTCGGGAGAGAATTACAACACGCAGAGTGCTCATGATCGGTAGAGAATACTTAGGCAAAATTATACAAGACATAGCGGGAATGATTCCGACAATTGGGGAAATCACAACTCTAGACCTCCTTAATCTTTTCTCCAACATGTAGTATTTTTAGTGTTACTTTATTATTTTAATTTGTTAGTTAGTTAGTTAAACACAATAATCTTAACATCTATAAGTTAGGAATTGTTCAAGCTTGTATTCTTGGTGATAGTGAATAATTGTAGCTAAGCCTTAGTTCTCTGTGGGATTTGACTCCGGACTTGTAAACCGGATTATATTTGCAATGACCGCTTTGTCCTTTTTATAAGGCATAGTTGGGCGTGATCAGTTCTATACATGAAGTTCTTTGCGTTCACAAAGATTCGGTCGCGTTTGCAAAGGTAGATAGAAGTTTGGAGTTGCGTGCGTCACGTTCATATTTTTTTGGGCGCATGCTGATTGCGTTCGCGAGCTGGTCTTCGCGTTTGTGGTGAATGATTTTTGTCAGAGGTATCTTTGTGGTTTGTGAAAAGGAGGACTCTTCCACGTTCTCAAAGGGTACTGCTGGGCATTGCATATAATTTCTTGTTTCAGACTTTATGCTCATTTTATTATATTTTGAGATTGACAGCTCGGATTGTGGTAGTTTTTTAGGCGATTTTCACCACTCTGATTAGGAAAATGTATATCCCTCGGATTTGACTATTATTCATTATTTTATCTTTTATTTTAGCTTTTGATTGGTGGAACTAAGAGAGAAATTGAGGGGTTTTGGCAAAAATATTCTAAAGGAATAATTGGATTTTGAACATCGATTCAGCGTCGGATTTGGATGAAACTTGTATGGTTGAACTCGTGTTGGAATGGGTTGTCAAAATTTTTGTTTTTTGTCTGGTGTGATCCCAGATTGACTTTTTGGTTGACTTTGAGTATTTTATTAAAGTTCTAGCTTTATCATTTGGGTTTGATTCCTATGGCATTATTCGATGTTATTGAGTTATTTTTGGCTAGGTTCTATCCGTTTGAAGGTCGATTCGCACGAGAAGGCATTTTTAGAGTATTATTTTGGATTGTTTGGGGTAAGTGTCTTGTATAGCTTTGGTTGAGGAAAAATTTCTACTACTTCATATTGTTTGATACATGCGAGGTGATGTGTATATAAGGTGACAAGCGTATATACATGTTCTATCGGTATTCATGCTCGTGGTAGATTCTAGCTTACTCTATGTCTTGTTTGGTCGTGTGTTTTACTTGATTCTATGTATTATTCAATTAAATAACTACGTGATCACGATAAACCATATTAGAGGAATGTTGATGCGATTGGTAACTTATGATGAACATAAGGAGAAAATCTTGAGATTTATGCTATGATTTCCTTGGGGATAAATACACTTAAGTTATGAACACACATCCGGACATGATCTTGTAATGTGCCTTGTTTGGGATGTGTGCACTATGTGATACATATGTGATCCTTTGTATGACTACTTGAACTTGGTTGCTATAATTGATTTAACCATATTAATGCTTTATCTGTATTTTATTGTTATCATGTCCTTGTGCGCTTTATTGATGAGTTATGAGGATATACCTTTTGATAATAAATTGTTATCTTGCGTTGTTGTGATAATTGTGGCACATGTAGACATGTTGTGTGGTTTGATTGATGTTGAGTGGAGTATAAGGATGGCAAGAAGCACATGTAGTGACATAAAAGAGGCATCTCATTTATGATGTGCATGCAACAAGATAAGAGTGTCTTATGCGCGTGCGGCGAGATAAGAGTGGCTTATGCACGTGCGGTGAGATGAGAGTGGCTTATGCATGTGCGGAAACGAAATAAGGGTGTCATTGTGGGGATGTTATGTGATAGCATGGGGGAGATTTTTATTGAGTTTGTTTATGTGGTGGCACGAGGGTGACATCCTTGAATATACATATGATTTCCTTATGTGCATAATGCATCTTACATGTTTTGTTACGTTGCATTTAACATGCTCATATATGCCTCTATTATCACTTTATAATTTGGTTGCCAAGATTTATTTACCTACGGGGAGTTGTTATCTCATATTTTGTTGAGTTGTTGCTAGCAAATCGAAGTGACAAGATGAGGAAGTTGTCAGCATGCTTTAATATATTTGATTATTGAAAAATTCTCTTGAACTAGTTATTTGGCACTTGATACAGAATAAGGTTATAATGTGGCACGAGGTCGTTGCCATGCCATTATGATTTATATTGTGGAATGAGGTCTTTCTGTGCGGGTGTAACTTATGTGTTGGCACGAGATCTTTGTTGTGCGAGGGTGATTGATAGCATGTGTACGAGGTGCCATATATATGCGATTATATTTGATAACTTGTTGTTGAAGCAGAGAGTTGTATTAAATTATTATCACTTGTTCTGATAAAGTTATAGTTATTGTTTTTCTACTATACTTCATGTTGCCAGTATTTGATATATTGCATAGGTTATTTGACTAGCGAGTATCTTTCAACTTAAAAACCTCGTTACTACTTCTCTGATGTTAGTCAAGATACTTACTGAATGGGGTCGGTTATACTCATACCATACTTCTACACCTTGCATGCAGATTTTGGAGATGAGTGTCACACCTCCTTTTTTATACACTACTATACCCGTAAAGGCATAGAGGAGTTTTTTCCACTTTAAGGACAGTCAGAACGAGATTAGTTATTTAAATTTTTCAGAGTCACCACTTGAGAATATAATGGTGTCTCAAGTCACCGGTTTAATCCCGAACTGAGGAAAGTTTGACTCTGTTACAGTCTGCGAACTAGAAATCCGGATAAGGAATTCTGTTGACCCGTGAGAAGGTGTTAGGCACTCCCAAATTCCGTTGTTCTAGCACGGTCGCTCAACTGTTGTATTTGCTTTTATCTGATTCTAATTATATATTTTAATTAGGTGCATTAGTGTTCCACTTCTCAATTTTTTAAAAAATTGCAACGTCGTGAAAATGCATTCCTTAACCACACCGTACCAGTACGCCTGTGGTTTTAGATACATTTCAACTTCGCTGAGAGCAGGATTTAGGTCACATAAATGTGCACCCGTACTTGAGAATGTATATTAAAATTATGCCTAAGATATCTACGTCTTATTACTTTGGGAAAGACCGTAAAATTAGCTAAACGGTCCTTCCGAATCTAAAAATTTTATTGCAATTATTTGAGGCCCTGTGCATTTTGTCTTCTAACGAGGCTCATCTCATTGTATTTTTAAAAAAAATCAAACGTAAGTTGTGCTATGTTTTCTAACACTGTTTTTTCCCTAATTATCATAACCATAGTGTAGTTTTGTTGTATATTTCACTCACATCTAGGCCACTATATGTTTTGGGTCTGAACATTAGTCCAGCAAAGGGTAATGCACAACTGTGCATAATGCTTGTCTTAGCCCAACTCATGTATATTGATTTGCTCATGTGAGCATCAAAGGCAACGATTATTGATTCGGGGCCTTTTTGCCCGATTAGGCCCAAATTATAGACGAAATTATAAGAATTGTCTTTAAACATGGTCGTTAAACTATTAATCCACACATAAAAGCTTTTAATAGCACATGATCAAAAATTTTCAATGGGCAATAGTATAGCATTTCTATTCATGTGTTATGGTTACGAATTCGTTCAAGTTTTGACACTTTTGTTATTAAACAACTTTTATATTAACTATCCTAATTTACTAATTTGTGTTATTGTTTATCAGTGGGAATACTACTCCTTTAGATGCAGAATTCTTTTATCGTTATATTCAACCAGAAACGTTAAACTAAATCTATAGTTAACATATTCGAATTAAAGTGCCAATTTCATTCATATTTAAACAGTCAATTTTATACTCGTTATTGAAGACCTGTTACGATTTTTCTTATATAACACAAATTAATTCTGAAACGTATTATATTAACTAATCAAAATGTGAATATAACGAACTCATACTTTTATATTAAAACTGACTAACACAAACTAAAGAAAACCAAATGAATGTTTTTAAAAAAAAATTTCATTTCATTTTTTCTGATTCGTCACAACTGAAGATCTAAAGGCTCAATCAAAAAACAGAACTTAACAATTTTTGTTTTCAAATTTTAAATCTCTATTTTTATGTAATTGTTTTTTTTTCTGTTATTCTACTTCACATCTAATTTCCTATGTGGTAATTAAACTAACTACTAAAATTCTAGTAATACGAGTCCACAGTCCAACAGTCCATAGCCCAATTATACATATGATTCTCCTAACAAATACACATGAATCTAACTAATCTTATATCTATAAAATAAAAGCTCGTAAAAAAAAAAATCAGTCAAAAAAGCATTTCTATATCTTCAAATTGTGACTACATCTTCGAATTTCAGAAATGTACCTGGAAAGGCGAAATGAATTCGATAAGTCTAAGGCAAATAAGAGGAGAAGGATCAGCAATAACAGGATTCTAGCAACAATAAACTAGCAGATTCACAGCAAGTGCGCAGTAACCAGATTTGATATCAAAAACCTCAAAATAACCAAACAGCTTCTCAGGGAATAACCACAGCAATACACAGCTTCAGCAAACCAATTCAGAATAACCACAGAGCAACAGACGAGATACCAAAACTCAGGAGAATTTTCAAATTAAACTCAAACCAGAATCTTAAGATTTTCCAGAAAAAATATCAATTATGTAAAGAAACTCTCTCAAATTCTACCTTCCAACCCCTTTATTATGGCCTAAGAAAGCCTATTTATAGAGCAAAATTGGGAGGGAAATTTGAACTTAACATTCAGATTTCCCACCCTTTACTTTTCAATTATTTTTCAGTTTAGTCCATGTATTTAAATTGTGAATGCACTAGAACCCCTGCTAGANTACTGATTTACCCTTTTAGCATACCTAAGATACCCCTTATTATTCAACTAATTACATAAGAACCAGGCAGCTTTGCCTTTTATACCCCTACCCCTTTTCAATTATTTCCACAATACCATTTTATCCCTTCCCCTTTTATCCCTGCATTTTATTCCTATTTACCCGACCAGCCTTTAGGTCAATTTAGAAGTTGAAATCAGAACTGGATTTATCAAATAGCCATAACTAAGTAATCTTTTTATTATAGTCAATTCAAGACTAAGTAACATTTCAGAAATAACCAGCATTTAGACGACTTTACAGACATAGCCCTAATTACGACCAATTACGCAATTGACCCCTTAATTAATCAAAGATTCAGAAAAGTCAAAAAATTAAAAATCACATTGCAATGATAACCAACATCAGACAGTCTTACAAATATAGCCATATTATGATTAAA
>MU752556.1:6579-29316 GCA_026770625.1 Nicotiana glauca | reverse complement strand
ACTTTCCACATGAAGAATGCTATTTTGAAAGGCAGTCCCTTTACCCATATCATTGTATAAGCCTGCCTCTGGTTGTCCCTTCTTCAAATGTATTCCCATGCTGTTTTAACTGAGAAATGCCCTCTGCTTTCAAGAATCCAATATGGTGTATCTATATCTGTGTGCATGATTGGTGGTGGTATAGTGTCGACTATATGCCAAGCTAGGTCCTCTGGCAGCAACTCTAAAAGTCTGTCTAGCCTTCAAGCACTTTGTTCTACCAGCTCCAAGACATTTTGAATCTCCTCATTAATGATAAAGTCCTGTGGTACTAGGAAGTATAGGGCTCCCAGACCAGTCTAGTTGTCGAACCAAAAGAGAGATGAACCCATTTGTATCTTCCATAGAATCTGATGTTCTATCATATCTCTACACTCAAGCATCCTTCTCCACACATGTGATCCATACTTCCAGGGAACCACTATTGCATTTAGTTTTTTGCAATATTTTTGACTCATGAACGAGCTCCACAAGGTAGGCTTTGTTCTGAAGTTCCACCACAGCTTACAAAAAAGTGCATTAGACACATCATGCAATGATCTGAAACCAATGCCTCCTTCATCAGTTGGCATACAAAGAGTAGTCCAAGATGCCCAGTGTCTTGTGTTTCCTCCTATGTTACTGCACCAGAAGAACTTAGCAAAGATCTTGTGCATCCTGTTAATGACGTACCTGGGAGGATTCACAGCTGACAGTAGGTGGATTGGCATACTTTGTAGGACATGAGAAATCAAAACTGCTCGACCACCTATGGACAGTAGCTTTCCCTTCCACGACTGAAGTTTGTCCATAACCTTCTTCAATAGGTCTTGGTAGTAGTCCATTTTCCTTCTTGCATAAAAGATAGGGCAGCCAAGATAGGTGAAAGGAAAATCATTACTCCCTATTCCTGTAATCCTCTCAACTTTTCTGAGTACCTCCACGTCAGTGAGGTGATGCATGTAAATAGCTGATTTGGCTTTGTTTATCAACTGGCCTGATGCTGCTTCGTATGAGTTCAACACTTGCATGATTAATCTCAGTGACCTTGTATCAGATGAGGTGAAGATTATGGAGTCGTCTGCATATGCTAGATGATTTATTTTGGGGCTCCACTTTGGCAGACCAAATCCATGAAAATGTCTGTCTTGATGTAGCGCATTGAGACCTCTTGATAGTGCTTCTGCAGCCAGGATGAATAGAGTAGGTGATAGTGGATCTCCCTGCTTCACCCCCTTTGTTGACTTGAAGAAACCGTGGGCTTGACCATTTACAAGGATTGAATACCAATTATTCCCAACCAAATCAAATATTAACCCAATGAAGCCTTCTGAGAAACCAATCTTCCTTAACATTTTGGTCAGAAACAGCCAAGATAACCTATCATAGGCTTTGGCCATGTCGAGTTTTATCACCACATTTGATCCATGTCTTGTTCTCAATCTAATATCTTTTATAATCTCCTGGGTAAGCAGTATATTTTCCACTATACTCCTTCCCTTCACAAATCCTGCTTGTTCTTCTGAGATCAAGTTAGGTAAAAGCTGCACAATTCTTTCATGAATCACCCTCGAGAAAATTTTATTGACAAAGTTGCTAAGACTTATTGGCCTTAAGTCTGCGAAGGTACTTACCTCTTTCTTTTTAGGTAACAACACCAAATTTGTGTGAGTCACAAACTTAGGTAATTGTTGCCCACAGAAAAAAGCTCGTACCATAGCAACCACATCCTCTTCAATTATGTCCCAGCAAGTGTGATAAAAGGCTCCTGTGAAGCCATCTGGACCACCAGCAGAATCAGCATTTAATCCCATCACAGCCAACTTTACTTCTTCATTTGTAGGTACAGCCATTAGCTTTTCATTTTGCTCCATATCCACCATTGTAGGCACTTGATTTATGATGCCAAAGTCAGTAGCAACCACATTCTCCGTGAACTGCTCCTTATAGAAATTGACAGCCTCCACAGCAATCAGCTCTTCTTCTTCTATCCAGGTGTCCCCACTGTCTTTGATTCTTGTCAGTTTCAATCTTTTCCTTCTTCCATTAACTTGCGCATGAAAGAACTTTGTGTTTCGATCTCCATCCTTGAACCACATCATTCCTGATTTTTGTCTCCAAAACTGCTCCTCGATTGCTAAGTATTTGATCATCTCTTCCTGCACCTTTTGCATTATGGTTCTATTCATCTGTGTTGGTCTATTTTCAAACTGCCTTTCATGCATCAGAACCAGCTCCTCTAAGCTAGCAATTTTTTGAAAGATGTCTCCATATGTTGCTCGACTCCAACTGGACAGTGTCTTTTTTAGCTTTTTAAGTTTGAAATTGAACAAAGTGAAGGGGTTTGCCATGAAGTCAGCATTCTAGTTTTGTCTAACGACCTCTCTAAATGTATCATGCTTTGTCCAGAAATTGAGGAATTTGAAAGGTTTTATGACTGGAGTTGCTTCTATGTCACACTTCAACAGTAATGGTCGATGATCAGATCCAGTTCTGGAAAGGTGTGTCACTTCCAGACCAGGAAAGGTCTCTTGGAATTCTGCATTACCAAAGCATCTGTCCAACCTCTTAAAAATGCTATCTTCCTCTGAGCGACTATTCCACCAGGTATAAATACTCCCTTTGAATCCCAAATCTATCAAGTTACAAGTGCTCATACAATGCCTAAAATCATCTATTTCATTGATGTGCACAGGTAGACCACCATACTTCTCCTCTTCATCCCATATAACATTGAAGTCACCCCCCACAAGCCATGGTGTATTCACATCTCTGGACATTGCATATAGTGAATCCCACAATTCAATCCTCTCTATTGCATCACATTTCGCGTACACTAATGTTAGGATCAATTCAATGTGAGTTTCAGTATGAAAGAGTTTCAAAGTCAGTTGTTGCACCATATTGTACAGTATTGTTACGTCAAACACTTCATCAACAAATGCCCAGATTTTATTTGATACATTTGCTATAGCTTGAGCGAAGCCTATTCTTCTACGATACCTCTCCATCTTTTTGGCTTGTTGCATAGGTTCCATTATGCCAATAAACTCAAAATGTTTCTGTCTTTGCATTGTAATCAACCTCTCAAATGCCTGCCTAGTATTCACCGACCTAATATTCCATATCAAAGCTTCCATTACTGAATGATTGATTTAGACCAATTCCTCCTTGTTTGGACACCACCTGATGGGGCTAGGGGTGCATCTTTGTCCATTTTCTTCCTTCCTTTTGTAATTGATTTGGCCTTGTCCACCTGCCTAGGTGACAGGTCGGCTTTCTTAGTCACATTAAGGAAATTTTGTACAGTAGATTCTTCATCCATATCTTTTCCTGCCTGCTCATCCCTTGTTCTCCCATCATTTGCATCAGTAGCAGCTTCCACATCATTAACAATTTCCACTGCAATAGCCTTAGCTTCAGCGATAGTTACTTGCTGCACCACACCATGATTTTGCCCAGCATTCAATGTAACAGTAGCATCAACAGCAAATTTATTACCAGATGCATCTGCTCTGTTTTTTTGCCCTGTTTTCGATGTACCAACTGGTGTTATAGGCTGACTTAAAACTTGACAGTCTTTCTCATGCCCAACCTTCAATGGAGCAGTACTTTTAGCATGTTCCTGCACCAGTGAAATTGTCATCTGAGTGTTGGCATATTTATCTACGGATTTCTGCCCTGTATCCCCTGGATCTATAGCCTTTTTTCCACCTTCTTTCTCCACCAGTTGAGGTACTTCATTTCTTTCTGCATTCTCCATATCTGCATTGTTGTTGCTTCCTTCCTTGTTTGCAATAGTGTGTTGCTCGATCATAAGTTGAGCACCATTTGCCCCACTCTCACTTTGGTCCTCATCTTCTACTGCCTCTCCATCTTCTTCCTCTTCACTTTGCATTAGATCAGGAATCTCACCCTCCTCAGAGTCAACTTCAGTTTGCTCTACCCAAAGCTTTCCTCCATCCCAATTCATTTTCTCATTGCCAATGAATTGCTCAAAGTCTGGATCCACCATATTATCTTTTTCTGCATTTTGTTCCAGTTCTGCATTAACCCTGGTGTCCTGTGTTGGGACCTCTTGTACAGAGGTATTGATAGCAACCATATCACCTTGAAAAGTTTTTTGAACCCACAGATGGGTCGAATCCTTTTGTTGTTGATTAGACCTTCCTTCTTCTGCACCTGCTGCTAATTGTTGGTCACCATCTCTCAGGCTAGAGTTAGCTGGAAAGGGGCTCTTACCAGCAGCATTCGATGTTCCAGCATTGGGCTTCTTCTTTTTAGTAGAAGAATTATACTTAAATGGTAATGCTGCTGCATTCAAGTTAATTTTTTGATGCTGTACATTACTATCATCCACAAGAGCTAGTTGATTATTCCCATTAACTTCACTGTTCTCGACCTCCAAAATAGCAAACTGATTTGTATTTTGTATCTGCTGAGGGACTAGAGCATTATGTTTCTCTCCAAACTGCCCAGATTTCTCATCAATCGCCACTCCTTTGTTTCTTTTGTCTCGCACTTCTTTCCACTGTGGTCCTACATTCCCAACCACTTTACCACTAGTAAGGATCATTATAGGTGCTGCATCCTTTTGTCTTTCAGCAGTTGTAGCATCTCCTGATGGTTCACCTTGTTCATGCTGATCAGTAGTTCTGTTAGCCATAAGCTCAGGATGTAATCTCCAGCATTCCATCATGTCGTGACCCTGTAGCTTACACTCCTGACAGTATTTAGGAAGGTAGTCGTATTTGATGGTAATCCACTCTGTTTTAACAGATCCTGTTGCTTCATTTCTTATATCCATCCTAATCTTCTTAGGCAAATCATCCACCAAATCAACCAAAACCTTCACTCGTGCACAGTTTGGCCTAGTTTTGTTTATTGTAGCTGCATCCAAATGAAGAGGCCTACCCACAGCCGATGCTAGAGAAAATAAACATTCTTTTACAAAAAAGGTGGGCAGTAAATTAGGAAACGATATCCAAGCCATGACTTTCGAAGTTTCTTCCCCGGGCTTGAAATTGAAGCCATAAACCAAAGTTCTCAATTGGTATTCGCGACCAACCTTATCTTTTACGTAATAAACACTTTTTGACGCGAATTCAATAAAATCTTGAAATAACGTCAATCTTACCAAAGCGTGTCTGTCGCGCAAGAATCCAATACTACAGTCGCCTTTAATTCCACATTGGAGCGGCACAATCCTGCGTAATTCGTTAAGTTCTAGCCAACCATATGAGAATTTGCAAACTACTGCATATTGCAATCCTTGAATTACATTCATGCAACTCACTTCACCTTCAGTGAATTCAATCATTGGTTGCCCTTGAAGAACAACTGGACGACGCATCTTGATTGGTTCAATTTTTGATGTGTTTCCATGGTTGATAACTGCTGGATTCAGTAGTTTAGAAAAATCGAGAGGTGGAATAGAGTTTGAAGGTTGGGCTGGGTCGATTGGATGCTGGGTATTCATCATAGAGGGCTGGGATTTGTTCGTTATATCATCTGGAGGTTGGGCGATGGTGTGAGGAGGCTGGCCAGCCGGAAAAAATAGCTGGTCGCCGGCGTTCCTGGCCATAGGCCAATGGAACAGTGTTTCCGGCCAATGGACAGTGAAATCGCTACTTCTAGAGAGAAGCTGGCGGCTAGGTTTTTTGGGCCGTTTTCAGTTAGTTGGTTATAACTTTTTTTGGGCCTCAAGTCTGGTTGGTCTGAAGTGTAACAATATCACTTTTAAATCCGTTATTTAAAATATATTTATAATTTACAAAGTATTTAAAGATTAATCAAGAGATTTTTACATGATTGCTCCCTTTTTAAAAACTATTCTCATAAATGATAGTAGACTTTATTTATTCCAAAAAATGACACTTTTTTATAACTTTTTTAGCACTTTTACGTTAATAACTCTATTAACTAAGGGATCACTCTATATTAATACATTTTTTACTACATTTCCTTTTCCCTCACTCGTTCATAATTTTTTTTTCTCTTCCATAAATAATACTTACCAAAATATATTAAAGATTCTAAAAGAAAAATATCTCAAAAATAATTCCCTCTACACAATGAGTTTTTCTTTTTTCTTTTTTGAGTTTAAACTTTTTTCTGTACAATTGTATTTTAACTCAAAATATACCTCTAATATATTTCAAGTATATTATATTGTGATAATTTACAATGTAAATATTCCATCAATATGTCATATATATATATATATATATATATATATATATATATATATATATATATATATATATATATATTTATTTGTATTTATATCACATATATAACTTATATATATACATCATAATACATTATTATATTGTTACCATATACCTTACATAAAATTTAATCTAAAATATTAACATGCCACTAATATGTATATAGAAGAAAAAAAATATGTCACATATACTGGATAATTTCTACAAATATGCATTGTTATATTAGTGCAAATTATAAATGGCATATTAATAATATCTATTTAAATATAAATAAGTGTATAAATAACATATGCATATATACATGATTTTTCCTTAAAAAAATATGTTTTGTAATATACCACAAATATATATTGTTATTATTTTTCACAAAATATATGTATTTTATTTCATTGGAATATTCAAATATATAATTTTTCTACGATGAAGTTGAATAAAAAGGTCCATTATAAAAAGGAAAAAAAATATTATGAAATGGATTGATGATATATATATAAATATAAAGAGTATATAAACAATATATGCATATATACATGAATTTTCCTAAAAAATACATAATTTATAATGTATATATACCAAAAACATACATTATATTTTTTTTCATGAAATATATGTAATTATCTCATCAGAATATAAAGATGTATAATTTTGCTACATTACATTATATAAAAAAAGGTCCATGTGCGAAAAGGAAAAAATCTGCTATGGAATGGATTGGTTTCTAACGAAAACATAAAATATGTTATGGAATGCAGAGAAAAATAGGAAAAAATATTAAATACTAGGACTGCCTTTTTAAACAGCTTAATTCTTGCTGAAATGACCTGAATTAAATCTACTATATGCATAAATATTTTACTGCCACATTTGTTAATCATTAATTAATGCTAATCTTTGGTATTATATTTTTAATAGTATCTATTAATGAAAGTAGCCTATTAATCAATTCAACAAATTTCAGGACTAAGTATCCTGAATTTTCAAATACAGGACTTAGTGTCCTGAATTTTTGAGCTGCAAATTTAAAATTCAGGACTAAGTGTTCTAAATTTTAGAATTACTAATTTACAATTAAGGACATAATATTCGAACTTTTAGACACAATTTTTGAACTTTAAGACACAATGTCCTGAACCTTGAACTTTGAGGTTCAAACTCTAGGATGTCGTGTATTGAAGTTTGAGCGAAATTTACTAATATTCAAATAAATTGTAAACTATGAATATATTTTAAACAACATGCTTAAAAGTGTCTAACTGGTATCATTTGCACTTTTTATTTGTATCCGAAGCTAATGTAAAGTTAGTATTAATTGGGTTGATGTAGCTTTGGGTCGGTTGTATAGGTTTGGGTTTCCGGATCTCTATGAATAGAAAGGACCCAAAAAATTTGTATATAGCTTTGGGTCGATTGTATAGGTTTGGGTTTCGTAAAAATAGCACAAACTAGCCAGTTTTCGGACCGGTCATTCAAAAATAGCCAGCATTTGCAAAATTATTAAAAAATAGCCACTATTTTGCTGCAACACTGAAAGTTCCAGCATAATATACTGGAGTCAGTGCACCTTTATATGAACTTCCAGCATATTATGCTGGAACTCCAACACGCGGAAAGTTCCAGTATAATTTACGAGAGATTTGACCATCGGTGCTCCAATCGCCAGTCCCTTATGCTGGACCGATATATTATACTGTAAATATAGTATATTATACTGGAGTTCCGGTATACTTATGCTGGGGCTCCAATATAATATACTGGAGTATCTTTTCAGATTTTGAACAGTCTTTTCGTTCAGATTTATCTTTACATGAAAGTGGCTGAATTTTGATTACTTTTGAAACTGTGGCTATTTTTGAATGACCACTTGTAAATTTGGCTATTTTTGAATATCTCCCTTGCGTTCCTGTTTTTTTTTCTTAATGAAGAGCTCATTTTCTCTTCCAGTTCAATAAGCCCTAATTCTTTCGACTTATTTTTCTCCCCATTTGTGGGTATTAACAAAGATTTATTTAAGCTATCGTTTATTTGGTGAACAAGTGAAAATGAAAAAGGTCATTATTGATGAGCGAGTGAAAATTAACTATTTAATGGTGACCCAGGAAAATCACCCAAAGTTGTACTCAAACAAAAAACTCAATATGCTTTGTGACGACCCAAAGGGTCATCAGCTGTTTTCTTTTTCATTCCGTGCTTTTGAGGCCTTGAAAACCTCACTTTTAGTTGCTCGATTTGCGTGCACAGTCCAGGCGCGTAGCCGGAAAACTTTTATATTGAAATATGTAAATTCTGTGAAACATTTGAAGAATTTTGATATACATATGATTAAAGTTGACTTTGGTCAACGTTTTGGGTAAACGAACCCGGACCAGTGATGTAACGGTCTCGGAGGTTTCGTAGAAAAATATGGGACTCGAGCGTATTCCAAGTATCGAAATCCGAGATCCCGAGCTTGAGAAATGAATTTTTGAAAGAAATTATTTTTTTGAAAATGATATGAAAATGAGTTAGAAAACATTGGTATCGAGCCCTTATTTTGGTTCTGACGCTCGGTACAAGTCTTAAATATGTGTTAAGCGCTTTTTGCAAAGTTTGGTCAAAATCGAACGTCATTTGACGTGTTTCGGACCTAAATATCTAAAGTTTGAAGTTTATGAAGTTATAATGAAAAGTGATGAATTGGAGGCTTGATTCATTGATTTTGCCATTGTTTTGGCGATTTGAGCACTCGAGTGAGTCCGTAGGGTGTTGTTGAGTTAGTGTGTGTGTTTGGTTAGGAGCCCCGAGGGCTCGGGAGTGACTCGGAGGTGATTCGGGGTGTTTTAAAACTTAGGAAAGTATCAGATTTTTTGCTGCATTTTTACACAAACCATTTGTTCTACGCGATCGCGACCCAAGCCCCGCTTTCGCACTGCCTTGTGTCTCCCCTCCTTCGCATTCGTGGTAACCTCCCCGCGTTCGCATTGTTCTGGTAACCCCTTCAACTCGTTCACATATAGCCCATCACGTTCGCATAGGAAAATCCCTGGACCCCCCTAGGTTTCCTTCTTCGCGTTCGCATACTACCCTTCACGAACTCATAGAGGAATAGCCAGCCTTCTCCGCGAACGCGACCCCTGTGTCGCGAACGCATAGAGTAAAACCCTCCAGTGAATTTTTCTTAAAAACAGAACACTCAACACAGGATTTCTTCATTATTTTCACACGAGCTCTTCTCCTTCACCCTCCATAGACAAGTTTGAAGAACCTCTTCCTCCATAAGTTCATAGGTAAGTGTTCCTTACTTCAATTCCTCTTAATTTCTTCAACAAATCACCAATTTCCTAGCCCTAAATCATGAAATCAAAGTAAAAATTAGGGGTTTTGGGTAGAGTTAGGATTTTGAAAATTTTTGGTGATTCAACCTCAATTTGGGGTCGAATCTTAAAACAAATTGAATATTTGAACTCATGGGGTTATGGGTGATTGGGTTTTGGTTCGAGCCTCGTGTTTGGACCATGTGGGCCCGGTGTCGAATTTTGGTAATTTTGGAAGAATGCTAAGAAATTCATATCTAGGCTCTGGGATGCTGCCATTGAGTTTTTATTGATACCATTGAATTAATTATGCCTAGATATCATTGTTTCATAGTCGGATTGTAGAGGAAAAGCAGTATTTGAGGATTGATTGCTATTCTTTGTATCGAGGTAAGTGTTTGATCTAACTCTGGCTTGAGAGAATAGGATTAGAGTGTTATTAATTGCTAATTTCTAAATGATCGAATAAGGTGTAAAGGCATGGTGACGAGTATCTATACACCGGTGTCTAGCATGACCATGGGTCCTTTTTTGTACTTATTCTAATATTTTTGAGACTCTTCCATGCTAACTGATGAATTCTACATAATGTGAAGAGTATGAGGATTAGATATGAATTGTGAATTTTTTGGAGCGTTGGCTCAAATGATAAAAATACTATTGAGTATGAAATGAAAGAAACGGAAAGAGATATGATTAATCCCTTGTCGGAATGGTTTGATAATATTGATTAGCTCCCTTGTCAGGATGTGAAAGTTGTTATTGTTGCTCCCTTGCCGGGATTTAGCTGTTTATTTGTGTTTTCCCTTACCGGGATTATTTTGTGTATTATATATTATAAAATGGGATCGTGTGGCATGCCGACCATTATATTTTATGAAATGGGATCGTGTGGCACGCCGACCACTTATATATTATGAAATAGGATCGTGTGGCACGCCGACCACTTATCTATTATGAAATGGGATCGTGTGGCATGTCGACCATGTGACATTATGAAATGGGAGCGATTGGTATGCCTACCACGTGATATTATGAAATGGGAGCGAGTGGTACGCCTACCATGTGATATTATGAAATGGGAGCGAGTGGTACGCCTACCATGTGATATTATGAAATGGGAGCGAGTGGTACGCCTACCACGTGATATTATCAAATGGGAGCAAGTGGTACACCTACCACGTGATGCTATGAAATGGGATCGAGTTGCACGCCTGCAACGAGAGGAAATTGAAACAAGTGAAAGTGGTTTATTTTCCCTTATTATGTGTTAGAAGGACTCAGATGTAGTTTCCTTGTTATTCTTGATATTCCGTTTTATCTGCTATCCCATAGGCATGTTCCGCTCCTAGTTATAATTATTTACTTTTCGCTATTATTTTGTTGTACTTGTATATATATCTGCACAGGTAATTCTGGAGGTTCGGTCTAGCCTCGTCACTACTTCACTGGGGTTAGGCCATGCACTTACCAACACATGGGGTCGGTTGTGCTGATGCTACACTCTGTGCATCTTTTTGCACAGATCCAGGAGCAGCTTATGGACCATAATAGTAGTATTCTGATCGGGAGCTGACTTCAGTCTAGGGACTTACGAGGTAGCCTAGCTGGCGTTCGCAGGCCGAAGTCCCTTTCCATATTTTCAGTTTGTTTTCATTATAGCGAGACAGACATTATGTATTTTTCTATTCAGACTTATTTGTAGCACTCTTTAGTGGTTCGTGAGGTAGCGACTCCAGTCTTGGGTAGAGAAATATTAAACTTCCGCATTTTGGGTTTCCAGTTATTTATGTTATACAAGACTTGCGCTTCTATTTAAAAGATTACTATTGTTATTACTGTTGTGTTATTATCCTAAAATGTTTAAATATTTGGCTTGCCTAGCTCCAACAATAGGCGCCATCACGACTCCCAATGGTGGGAAATCCGGGTCGTGACAAGTTGGTATCAGAGCTCTAGGTTACATAGGTCTCGCTACTCACGGACAAACTTGGTAGAGTTTGAGGTATCGGTACAGAGACGTCTGTATTTATCCCAGAGCCTATAAAGTTAGGAAAAGTTTCAATTTTGTTCTTTCTTATCGTGCGATTCTGTTTCTCAAATACTGATTGTCTTTCCACTCTGTTCTTTTACAGATGGAGAGGACACGTACTTCCTCTTCTACCACGCAGCAGCCCGAGCCCCCAGCAGCAGCTCCTGTGAGGGGCAGAGGCCGAGGCCGTGCCAGAGGCCGAGGCTGTGCCAGAGGCCGAGGCAGGGGCAGAGCTCAGCCCCGGGCAGTAGTCCTAGAGGTGGAGCCTCATATTGACTATGATGAGGAGGTTCCAGGCCCAACAGCTCCGGTGGGCCCAGCTCATGTCCCGGGAGGGTTCATGGTCACTTTAGATCTTCAGGATGCTTTAGTCAGATTGGCAGGCTTTATCAAGAGCGTCACTAGAGTGGGTTTGCTTCCAGTAGCACCAGCCACTTCTAAGGCTGGAGGAGGGATTCAGACTTTTGCTACACGCACTCCGGAGCAGGTAGCTCCCCAGGCTCATGTCCTAGTGGTTCGGCCAGCCGTGACAACTCAGCTAGGTATTGTAGCCTAGGCCGGCGATGGGGCAGCTATGTCTTTGGATGCCTTGTGGAGACTTGATCAGTTCTCAAGCTCTTCACCACCACATTCAGCGGTGCTTCATAAGAGGATCCACAAGATTTCTTATTTAGCTGCCATGAGATCCTTAGGACCATGGGTATTGTGGAGACCAATGGGGTCTATTTTGCCACCTTTCGGCTTGCAGGATCCGCCCAGACTTGGTGGATGGACTATTGCCTATCTAGACCAGCAGGGTCTCCAGCATTGACATGGGATCAGTTCGCGGAGTTATTTTTGGAGAAGTTTCTCCTAGTCAATCAGCGGGGGGCACTTCGCAGGCAGTTCGGGCGCCTCCAGTAGGGCTCCATAACAGTTACACAGTATGAGACTCGGTTCATTGACTTGGCATGCCATGATATTGTTATACTCCCCAAAGAGCGAGAGAGGGTGCGGAGGTTTATTGATGGATTGATTCAGCCGATTCGTCTCCAGATGGCCATATGAGCTGGTAGTGAGATTTCTTTTCAGGAGGCGGCCAATGCAGCTCGCAGAGTTGAGATGGATCTTGCATGGGGAGGTGGTCATGTGTCGGATAAGAGGCCTCGTCATTCTGGTAGGTTCAGTGGTACCTCGTATGGAGGTAGGGATTCTTATGGTAGAGGCCATTCACCGAGGCCCTTTCAGTCAGCTCTTCAGGTTTCTCATGGTACTTCCGGTGGTCGTGGCTCTCAGTCGCAGTATTCTGACCAGCAGCTTTTCAGTTCACCATCAGCACCTATCAGTACACCACCACTCCGTTATTCTCAGCAGCTGAGGGCTTTTTTCACGTATGGCGACAAGAGGTACATTGCCTGGTATTTCCCTCGAGCTTCTGACAGCTCTCAGCATCAGAGTTCTCGTGTTATGATTCAGGCATCGGAGGTTCCATAGCCTGCCCAGCCAGCTAGAGGCGAGGGTAGAGGCCATAGAGGTGGAGGTAGAGATTATAGAGGTGGATCACGGACCACCAGAGGTAGAGGTCAGTCAGCAGCCGATCGTCCAGAGACATGGTTGAGGGAGGTGGGGCCCAACCCTGGTGTTATGCTTTGCCAGCCAGGCCAGAGTCTGAGTCTTTAGATGCTGTTATTACAGGTACTATTCTAGTCGGTGATAGGGATGCTTCAGTGCTATTTGACCCTGGGTCTACGTATTTATATGTGTCGTCTTATTTTGCACCCTACTTGGCTATGCGTAGTGATGCCTTGGGTATTCCTATTTATGTATCTACACCTGTGGGTGATTCTATAGTGGTCGACCAAGTCCATCGTTCCTGTGTGGTAGTTTTTGAGGGTCTTGAGACTCGTGTTGGTTTATTGCTTTTAGACATGGTGGATTTCGACGTTATATTGGGGATGGATTGGTTGTCCCCATATCATGCTATCTTGGATTGTCACGCCAAGATCGTGACCTTGGCTTTGCTATATTTGCCCCGATTGGAGTGGAGAAGGACCCCAGGTCATGCCACTCGTAGTGTTATTTCATATGTTAAGGCTCGATACATGGTCGAGAAGGGGTGTTTAGCTTATCTGGCGTATGTTCGCGATTCCAGCACAAAGGTTCCTTCTATTGACTCTGTTCCTATTGTTTGGGAGTTCCCCGAGGTTTTTCCTCCAGACCTGCCGGGTATGCCGCCCGACAGGGATATAGATTTCTGTGTTGATCTGGCCCCAGGCACGCAACCCATTTCTATTCCGCCGTATCACATGGCCCCGCCAGAGTTGAAGGAGTTAAAGAACCAGTTGCAGGATTTACTAGAGAAGGGTTTTATCAGGCCTAGTGTTTCTCCTTGGGGTGCGCCAGTGTTATTTGTAAAGAAAAATGATGGATCGATGAGGATGTGCATTGATTACCGACAATTAAACAAGGTGACGAGAAAGAACAAGTATCCACTGCCGAGGGTTGACGATTTGTCAGACCAGCTTCAGGGTGCAAAGGTGTTTTCAATGATAGACTTGAGATCTGGCTACCATCAGCTGAGGATTAGGGCGTCTGATGTCCCTAAGACAGTATTTCGCACTCGGTACGGGCATTATGAGTTTTTGGTCATGTCATTTGGGTTGACCAATGCCCCAGCAGCATTTATAGAGTTGATGAACCGAGTGTTCAGACCTTACTTGGACTTGTTCCTGATAGTATTCATTGATGATATTCCGGTGTACTCCCGCAGCCGGGAGGAGCACGAGTAGCACCTCAGAGTGGTTCTTCAGACTCTGAAGGATAGCCAGTTATATGCTAAGTTCTCGAAGTGCGAGTTATGGTTGAGTTTGGTTGCATTTCTAGGTCATGTCGTATTAGCATAGGGTATTCAAGTGGACCCGAAGAAGATTGAGGCATTCAAGAATTGGTCTCGACCAGCTTCAGCGACTAAGATTAAGAGTTTCTTGGGGTTAGCAGGTTATTACCATCGGTTCGTGGAGGGGTTTTCATCTATAGCAGCCTCGATGACCAGGTTGACCCAGAAGGGTGTCCAGTTCAGGTGGTCAGATGAGTGTAAGGTGAGCTTTTAGAAGCTCAAGACAGCTCTGACTTCAGCACCGATATTGGTTTTGCCCACAGGCTCAGGGCCTTATGCTGTTTATTATGATGCTTCCCGTATTGGGCTTGGTGCGGTATTGATTCATGATGGCAGAGTCATTGATTATGCTTCGAGGCAATTGAAGATCCCCGAGAAGAATTATCCAGTCCACGATCTAGATTTGGCAGCCATTGTTCATGCTTTGATGATTTGGAGGCATTACTTATATGGTGTGATGTGTGAGGTGTACACTGTTCACAAGAGTCTGCAGTGCTTGTTCAAGCAGAAGGAGTTGAGCTTGAGGCAGCAAAGGTGGTTGGAGCTATTGAAGGATTATGATGTTACTATTTTTTACCACTTGGGAAGAGCCAATGTGGTGGCCGATGCATTGAGTAGGAAGTCCGCCAGCATGGGTAGTCTTGCTTATGTTTCGGTCAGCGAGAGACCGCTTGCTTTGGATATTCGGGCCTGGGCCAATCGGTTTGTGAGGTTGGATATTTCTGAGCCTAGCAGAATGTTAGCCTACACGGTCGCTTGTTCTTCATTATTGGAGCGTATCCGTGATCCGCAGTTTGATGATCCCTATTTATGTGTCCTGAGAGACACGGTGCAGCGTGGAGGTGCCACGAAGGTGACCTTAGATGATGATGGTTTTTTGAGGGTGCAGGGGCGAGTTTGTGTGCCCAATGTCGATGGGATTCGAGAGTTGATCTTAGTGGAAGCCCACAGTTCTCGTTATTCTATTCACCCGGGCGCCGCGAAGATGTACCAGGACTTGCTGCAGCATTATTGGTGGCATAGGATGAAGAAAGATATTGTTGCATATGTAGCTCGGTGTTTGAACTGTCAGCAGGTTAAGTATGAGCATCAGAGGCCTGGTGGTTTTTTTCAGAGGATTGAGCTTCCCGAGTGGAAGTGGGAGAGGATTACCATGGATTTCTTTACCGGACTTCCGATGACTCGGAAGAAGTTTGACGCTATTTGGGTCATTGTTGATAGTCTGACCAAGTCAGCGCATTTTATTCCTATTGTAGCCACCTATTCATCGGAGAGGTTAGCTGAGATCTACATCCGAGAGATTGTTCGCCTTCATGGGGTGCCGACATCTATCATTTTGGACCGGGGTATACAGTTTTCCTCGTGCTTTTGGAGAGCAGTTCAGCAGGAGTTGAGCACCCAAGATCGATTGAGCATAGCATTCCATCCTCAGACGGATGGCCGGTCGGAGAGGACTATTCAGATATTGGAGGATATGCTCCGAGCTTGTGTCATTGATTTTGGAGGCTCGTGGGACCAGTTTTTGCCTTTAGCAGAGTTTGCTTGCAACAACAGCTACCAGTCTAGCATTTAGATGGCTCCATATGAGGCGTTGTATGGTAGGTGATTTCGGTCTCCAGTCGGATGGTTTGAGCCAGGAGATGCTCGGTTATTAGGTACATATTTATTTTAGGAGTCCTTGGATAAGGTCAAGATCATTTAGGACAGGCTTCGTTTGGCTCAGTCACGGCAAAAGAGTTACGCGGATCGCAAGGTTCGAGATGTATCCTTCATGTTTGGTGAGCGAGTATTGCTCCGTGTATCGCCTATGAAGGGCGTGATAAGATTTGGGAAGTAGGGCAAGCTTAGCCCTAGGTTCATCGGCCCATTTGAGATCCTCGATCGTGTGGGGGAGGTGGCTTAAAGACTTGCCTTGCCACCTAGCTTGTCAGCCGTGCATCCAGTGTTTCATGTGTCCATGCTTCGGAGGTATCACGGCGATCCAGCCCACGTGTTAGATTTCAGCACTATCCAGTTGGACAAGGATCTGTCTTACAAGGAGGAGCCGGTAGCTATTCTAGACCGATAGTTTCAACAGTTGAGGTCGAAGAGTTTTCCTTCTATTCGTGTTCAGTGGAGAGGTCAGCCCCCTGAGGTCTCGACCTGGGAGTCCGAGTCTGACATGCGGAGCCTTTATCCTCATCTATTTCCCGACTCAGGTACTTCTTTCTTTTGTCCGTTCGAGGACGAACGGTTGTTTTATAGGTGGAGAATGTGACAACCCAAAGGGTCATCACCTGTTTTCTCTTATATCTCATGCTTTCGAGGCCTTGAAAACCTCACTTTTAGTTTCCTCGATTTGCTAGCGCAGTCCGGGCGCGTAGTCGGAAAGCTTTTATGTTGAAATATGAGAATTCTGTGAAAAAATTGAAAAATTTTGATATTAATATGATTAAAGTTGACTTTGGTCAATGTTTTGGGTAAACGGACCCGGACCCGTGATGTGGTAGTCCCGGAGGGTCCGTAGAAAAATATGGGACTCGAGCGTATTCCCAGAGTCGATATCTGAGGTCCCGAGCCCGAGAAATGAATTTTTGAAAGAAATTATATTTCTGAAAATGATATGAAAATTTGAAATGAAAATGAGTTAGAAAACATTGGTATCGGGCCTGTATTTTGGTTCCGGTGCCCGGTATAAGTCTTAAATATGTGTTAAGCACTTTATATAAAGTTTGGTCGAAATCGGACGTCATTTGACGTGTTTCGGACCTAAATATCTAAAGCTTAAAGTTTATGAAGTTATAATGAAAAGTGATGATTTGGAGGCTTGATTCATTGATTTTGACGTTGTTTTCGCGATTTGATCGCTCGAGTGAGTCCGTAGGGTGTTGTTGAGTTAGTGTGTGTGTTTGGTTAGGAGCCCCGAGGGCTCGAAAGTGATTCAGGTGTGGTTCGGGGTGTTTTAGAACTTAGGAAAGGATCAGATTTTTTGCTGCATTTTTACATAGACCATTTGTTCTATGCGATCGCGGCCTAAGGCCCGCGTTCGCACTGCCTTGTGTCTCCCCTCCTTCGCGTTCGCGGTAACCTCCCCGCATTCGCATTGTTTTGGTAACCCCTTCAACGCATTCGCATATAGCCCATCGCGTTTGCATAGGACAATCCTTGGACCCCCACAGTTTTCCTTCTTCGCGTTCACATACTACCCTTCGCGAACGCATAGAGTAACAGCCAGCCTTCTCCGTGAACGCGACCCCTGTGTCGTGAACGCATAGAGTAAAACCCTCCAGTGAATTTTTCTTAAAAATAGAACACTCAACACGGGATTTCTTCATTATTTTCACACGAGCTCTTCTCCTTCACCATCCATAGACAAGTTTGAAGAACCTCTTCCTCCATAAGTTCATAGGTAAGTATTCCTAACTTCATTCTCTCTTAATTTCTTCAACAAATCACCAATTTCCTAGCCCTAAATCATGAAATAAAAGTAGAAATTAGGGGTTTTGGGTAGAGTTAGGGTTTTGAGAATTTTGGATGATTCAACCTCAATTTGGGGTCGAATCTTAAAACAAATTGCATATTTGAACTCGTGAGGTTATGGGTGATTGGGTTTTGATCCGAGCCTCGTGTTTGGACCATGTGGGCCCGATGTCAAATTTTGATAATTTTGGAAGAATGCTAGGAAATTCATATCTAGGCTATGGGATGTTACCATTGAGTTTTTATTGATACCATTGAATTAATTATGCCTAGATATCATTGTTTCGGAGTCAGATTGTAGAGGAAAGACGGTATTTGAGGATTGATTTCTATTCTTTGGACCGAGGTAAGTGTTTGATCTAACTCTGGCTTGAGGGAATAGGATTAGAGTGTTATTAATTGCTAATTGCTAAATGATCGAGTACGGTGTGTAGGCATGGTGACGAGTATCTATACACCGGTATCTAGAATGACCGTGGGTCCTTGTTTGTACTTATTCTGATATTTTTGGGACTCTTCCATGCTAATTGAGGAATTCTACATAATGTGAAGAGTATGAGGATTAGATATGAATTTTGATTTATTTGGAGCATTTGCTCGAACTATAAAAATACTATTGAGTCAAAAATAAAAGAAATGGAAAGAGATATGATTAATTCCTTGCCGGAATGGTTTGAGTATATTGATTATCTCCCTTGCCGGGATGTGAAAGTTGTTATTGTTGCTCCCTTGCCAGGATTTAGCTGTTTATTTGTGTTTTCCCTTGCCGGAATTATTTTGTGTATTATATATTATGAAATGGGATCATGTGGCATGCCAACCACTTATGTATTATGAAATGGGATCGTGTGGCACGCCGACCACTTATATATTATGAAATGGTATTGTGTGGCACGCCGACCACTTATCTTTTATGAAATGGGATCGTGTGGCACGCCGACCACGTGACATTATGAAATAGGAGCGAGTGGTACACCTACCACGTGACATTACGAAATGGGAGCGAGTGGTACGCCTACCACGTGATATTATCAAATGGGAGCAAGTGGTACACCTACCACGTGATGCTATGAAATAGGATCGAGTTGCACGCCTGCAACGAGAGGAAATTGAAACAAGTGAAAGTGGTTTGTTTTCCCTTATTATGTGTTAGAAGGACTCAGATGTAGTTTCCTTGTTATTCTTGATATTCCGTTTTATCTGCTACCCCATAAGCATGTTCCCCTCCCAGTTATAATTGTTTACTTTTCGCTATTATTTTGTTGTACTTGTATATATATCTGCACGGGTTATTCTGGTAGTCTGGTCTAGCCTCGTCACAACTTCGCCGGGGTTAGGCCAGGCACTTAGCAGCATATGGGGTCGGTTTTGCTGATGCTACACTCTGTGCATCTTTTTGCACAGATCCAGGAACAGCTTTTGGACCACAGGAGTAGTATACTGATCGGGAGCTGACTTCAGTCCAAGGACTTACGAGGTAGCCTACCTGGCGTTCGCAGGCCGAAGTCCCTTTCTATATTTTCAGTTTGTTTTCATTGTATCGAGACAGACATTATGTATTTTTCTATTCAGACTTATTTGTAGCACTATTTAGTGGTTCGTGAGGTAGTGACTCCAGTCTTGGGTAGAGAAATATTAAACTTCCGCATTTTGGGTTTCCAGTTATTTATGTTATAAAAGACTTCCGCTTTTATTTAAATATTTACTATTGTTATTACTGTTGTGTTATTATCCGAAAATATTTAAATGCTTGGCTTGCCTAGCTCCGACAGCAGGCGCCATCACGACTCCCGATGGTGTGAAATCCGGGTCGTGATATGCTCCCGATATAACTCTCACATAACATCAGGGCGGCACAACTATATTTATGGCCTAATGCCAACATTTTATGGGAGGTAAATAATTTTTTTTATATATACACACACTTATCTGGAGTCTATTTTTCTAACATTTTGATATGCAAAATTATTATTCATTTTTCTTAATTGATTTTTTGCTAATAATTCTCTTTGGGCCTGTATATTTTTTTCCTGAGTTTTTAACACTCGCATTCATATTTTTAGTTGACATATTTAAATTTTAATAAATTATTAAAAAGATAATCTATATCTATGACAGAAATAACAAAAATATTAGATTAAAATAACAATCAGAGAATCTGATTCAAGAAAAACAATGACTTGATTCCAAAATATCTTTGACTACTCATTAACTTCATTTTGAAACATGAGGAAAAAATATAAGTAGTTATTTTTAGTTTAAATGGTTAGATGGACGGCTATTTAAGTTAATTTTTTTAAAAAGAATATATGCTTTCCTACTTAAAAGTACTCATTATTTTCCAAAAAGAAGCAATAACTAATTAGCCTAAAATTAGGGCCTAAAGCATATGCTTTAGTTGCTTAACACTAGAACTGGCTCTGCATAACGTAAGGAACTGGAGGTAGGCTTGCCGAACCAATATAAAATTTTCTGGTGTCAGTTATTTTATCACAAATTTATTTTCCTTTTTACTTAACCGTTCTTATCTGAAAATTGTAGTTAGATGACTTACTCTTAAAATAATCGACTAAACTTCAAAATGGGAACAATTTGCCCCTTCTTATATTTTTCATATACATTGAATCGGATGCAGCAAGATTGCCTGCACTAGCTGTTTATACATCCATGTGACACATGTCATGTATAATCAAATGCAGCACGATTGTCTGCACTAGCTGTTTATATTGTTTAAGCCATTTGAATGTAGATAATTCCCATTTCCCATTCAACATACATGTCCATCGGTCTAATTTAAAAAATATACAAGATGATGGAGTAATGATCAATAATATCTATTAATTTATTAGACACCATGATCATAATTATATGGACTAATATTTTTTTTTTCGAAGGGGAACTTTGGCGTAACTGATAAAGTTGTTGTCATGAAACAATGAGGTCACGTATTAGAGCCGTGAAAATAGCTTCTAACAAAAATATTGGGTAATAGACCCTTGTGGTCCGACTCTTCCCTGGACCACGTACACAGTGAGAGTTAGTGTACCGAACTACTCTTTTTATTTTATTTTTCTGCAATAGCACCCCTTTTATAGAGCATGTGACTCCTACTATAGGGTCTCCTCGACTCTCTACTATATAAATAAGACCTCTTTAACATAACCCTACTTTGAACAATTAACACATCGACTCTTCTTCTACAACTAGTGGGGATAGCCCGGGCAAAGCCTGGGCCTAACATGAAGGGAACTATACTATTGCAAGTAAAAGGTAAAGTGACAATATCTCCAACTTTTACGATCCAAACTCAATCGTCGTGATGGTGCCTATTGTGAAACTAGGCCAACCTCAACTCCACAAAACTCAACAATACAGTAATAGGTTTGAAAACATTAACAGAAGCATTTAACATAAAAGGAAACTATTTGAAACATAAGAAAATCCTAAAGTGATACAATCCAGCCAAAAATCAAGGTGTCATTGAGTACATGAGCGTCTACTAGAAATTTGCAAATCACGACAAGGTCTAAAGGAAAACAACTAAAAGTACATCAATGATAAAAGAGGAGAGTTAAGGCCCGCGAACGCATTGCATCAACCTCGATAGTCTCCAAACTCTAAAAATGCTCGATAACTTTCACCGCCGTGAACAGAGTCGCCTGGATCTGCACACGAGGTGCATGGGGTAACGTGAGTACACAAACTCAGTAAGTAACAAGTACAAACTTTTGACTAAAAGGTAGTGACGAACTCAACCTCAACAGATATAAACAGATTAATGTGTAGAAACGTAGGCATGCTTTCAAGTAAAATAGACAGCTCAAAGCAATAAGGTAAATACAGATCTGAACAGTGTAAATTATATAGTTCCGCTATCTCCACATGCCAATGCACAGACTGTATGTATGAACCATGTGCTCCCACTCTCAAGTGTTCAATCACTCGTTATTGTATATGGCCATCCGACCTAGGGAAATCCACCCCGAAACATATACAACACTAACTGTAAGTCACCCAGTACCAAGGACAAAAGTGCAATCCAACCCTGTGGAGAAATCCATTTCCGAGTATCAAGTACTTCGGATAAATCCATGTTCAGGAAAATACATACCTCAATAATATCATCCGCGCTCACTGGGGGTGTGTTACAGACTCCGAAGGTGCTCCTGCAACCCAAGCGTTATCATAATCATCAATATAACTGTTGCGGCGTGCAGCCCGATCCTATAATTGTCGCTCATAACTAGGATCTCGGCCTCACTCAGTCATCAACCTCTCCAGTATCATCACGAGCTCACAATATCATGAAAACAACCAGGAACAATAATATGATGGATCAATAAATAATTGAGACTGAGATATGATATAAAAATGCATGGTCATGACTAAGTATGGAATATTAAATTAAAACTAGTGAGATGATAGCAAGAAACGATCTCTAAGGGTCAAAATAATACCGGCACAAAGCTAAAACATGATATCTAGCATGATTTACAGATCAACTACTTTATCACATGATGAAAACAAGGATATCAACAGGATAGAGTCATTAAACAGCATCGTAGAATCACACATGCCACAATTCTCACGGTGCACGCCCGCACGGCTGTCACTTGGCATGTGCATCACCTTAATACTAATCACATAACACATAATTTAGGGTTCGAACCCTCAGAACCAAGTTTGGAAGCGTTACTTACCTCAAATCAAGAAAAATCCTACTCCGCGATGCCTTTGCCTCTCAAATCAGCCTTTAAACACCCCGAACCTAGCCACAAGCATTGCAATACCATTAATATATATATATATATATATATATATATATATATATAT
>MU752553.1:3630-33773 GCA_026770625.1 Nicotiana glauca | reverse complement strand
AATTTCGAGACTGTGAATAGCTCCTTACAGTGATTCTGGAGTTGGGGGCGCGATCGGAAGTGAATTCGGAGGTCCGTAGACTATTTTGAAGCCATTTGGCTAAAGATAGAAATTTGAAGGTTTGAAGAGTTTGACCCAGGAGTTGATTTTTTGATATCGGGGTCGGAATCCAATTCCGGAAGTTGGAGCAGGTCCGTAATGTCAAATATGACTTGTGTGCAAAATTTGAGGTCAATCGGACGTGATTTGATAGGCTTAAACATCGAAAATAGAAGTTGGAAAGTTCAAAGTTCATAAAGATCGAATTGGGGTGTAATTCATGAATTTAGCATTGTTTGTTATGATTTGAGGTCTCGAGCAAGTCCGTAATGTGTTTTGGGATTGGTTGGTATGATTGGTTGGGGTACCGGGGGCCTCGGGTGGATTCCGGGTGGCTAGCGGATCGAATTCGGATGTTTGAAGAAGGGCTGGGCTGCTGGTATCTGGTATTTCCGCTTCTGCGGAAATGGAACCGCAGAAGCGGCCCTCGCAGAGGCGATAATGGGACCGCAGAAGCGGTTTTGGCCATCAGTGAAGAGGACCGCATATGCGGTTGAGTAGCCGCATAAGCGCAACTGCGCCTGCGGTCGGTGAGTCGCAGAAGCGGAAGGCGAAGCCTAGGAAGGTGACCGCAGAAGCGGATTTTTGTCCGCATAAGCGGGACCGCAAAAGAGGAAAAAGCTGGGGGCAGATTGTTGTTTTAAAAATAGGATTTTGGCTCATTTTTCTCTTATTTTCATGACTTGGGCGATATTTGGGGAGCTTTAAGAGAGGGTTTTCATCTTCAACACTAAGGTATGTTATTCTCACCCATTATGAGTTGAATACATTGATTATGTATGGATTTAAGCATGAAAATGGATAGAAATATTGGGATATTGGTTGGAAACCTAGAAAATTGTAATCTTGGATTTTAGCCACTATTTTGAGTATGGAATTAGGAGAAAATCATATATTTGAGTTCCTAAGGTCATGGGTAACCTTTATCTTCGAGAAACTTTGGATTCCGGGCACGTGGGCCCAAGGGCATTTGGTCATTTCACTAAACGGAGTTGGGAACTTGTATAATATGAATTGTTAATAAGTATTTGAGTATATTCTCATTAGTTTATCGTTAATTGGCTAGTTTTGGTGCATTGTGCGTTGGTTCAAGCTTTCTGAAGGATGTAAAATGCCGGTTGTGAATCTTCGGAGCGAGGTGAGTCTCCTTTCTAATCTTGTGAGGAAGAAATTACCCCTTAGGTAAGTTAATTGGTTATGTTCTCCTATTTGTGGGGAGCTACGTACGCACGAGGTGACGAGAGTCCGTGCGTAGCTACTATTATGATATTGTCCGGGTAGTCGAGGACCCAAAAGCATGCTATACTTGGGGTATTTACAATCTTTTTGACATTTGAATTGTAAAAAAAAATCAAATTAAACTAGTAAATGAATTTCAAAAAGGATTAAACTTTATTTTCTTAACTTGTTAAACAAGGATTTGGTTTTTATTTGATAAAATGTTTCCCAAAAATTTTGAATTTGACTGGTTGAGCATGTATTGCTGTGTGTACCTGCGTTGCACGGATGATTCGCGAGCAGGGTATTTGTTTACTTTATGTTGACTGCGTCGCATGGATGATTCGCGAGCGGGGAAAATAGATGCATCTATTGGTTCGAGTTGTTCGACCCTCGGCAGTGCACAATTTACATTTCTGTTGGATCGGGCAGTCGCCTCGGCATGATATGCGCATGTTTATGTTCCTTATTTGAAGAACTTGATATAGTTATTGCCCTTTTGGCCTGGCATGAATTACTGAAGATAGAAGAAAAGAAATCCTGGAAATCCTTTGCTAATTATTAAAGGTGTTTACCTGTTTTACAGCTTTGTGAACTAGAGCATGCTATATAAATCCATGAATTCCTCACGTTTTAGTATATTATTATTAGACCATTAGTAAGTTTCAAAGTTGACCATCTCGTCTCTACCCCTTCGGGATTAGGCGGGACACTCATTGAGTACACGTTGATTACGTACTAATACTAAACTTTTGTGCATTTTTGTTGCACATATATATTTCATTTTAGTGGCCTACTGGTCGTAGCAGCATGGATGATTCGGGGACTAGGTGAGTTGCAGTATGCAAGGCGGCCCGTAGATTTTAAAGTCCCTTCCTAATAATTGTATTTCCTTTCTGTCCATTGTATTCCGGACAGGTGTTGTGTTGTATTTATATCATTGCCAGTAGTTGCTCATGTACTTGTGACACTGAAATTTTGGGATGATTTTTAACGGATTTGTTCTAATTGTTATTATTTAAAAATTTAATTCAAGTAGTGGACTTTTATTTATGAAAAATAGAAGGAAAAACCTTAGATTTTCAAAAGTATTAAAAGAGGAAGTAATTGGTAATTTTGTTGGCTGGCCTGACAGAGGTGTCCGGCGCTATCACGATCCTTAGTAGATTTTGGGTTGTGACAGATTTTTTCTAGGAAAGGCTTTAAACGGTTTGTCATTATTTTAGTAATGACTTTGTAAATAGTACTAGTATCAGTGCCCGCGCGATATGCGGACAAATTATTTCAAATTGCAATGTAGGTTGTTTGAATCATGTACAAATAACCTTAAAATATAAAGCTCTCAGATACAAATTATATAACATGAGAATTTAATTATGAAACATGATATGAAATTATTGTTCAAATCTCGTAGTGAACAACCAATCTTTTTAGTAAATATTTGTAGCAACCTAACACCTTGATTTTGGTACTTGTATTTCGTTACGCTGTCAATAATAAAGAATACTAAACATGTCATATTGTGATCTATCTTGTTCGAGCACATTAGATCACATTATCTTAACAGATTTCTTATTATCACTTTATTTTTATCTGGAAGTCAAATATATATTATTCATGACATCACTTTTACATAAATTATTTTTTTGTTCTTTTCTTATAGCTATTGTATTATTCAATATTTAATATTATTATACTATCATATAATTTTTTATTAGATTATAATTAAATTAATTTCTTGCTTTTTATCCTTTTAATAGTATTTAATAAAAAAAAATTATTCTTTAAATTTGGTATATTTTTATGTTTTTATCATCTTATTCATAATATTTTAATCATTTAAATTTATCAGTAATATTTTTAAATATAATTTAATTATTTTATTTTATCTGTTTTTAAATTAATTTAAAATATAAGTATCCTCACTCTACCTCTATTTTTTTTTTATGTACATTCCCTTTCCTACTACAAATGTAAATTAGTGTTTATATTAATGTTTTACCTAGAGCCAAATAATGTCATATTTTGTTTTAAATTTTAACTTTTAATTAGTCTAAAATATTAATACATAAGTTATTTGATTATCATGTTCCAAATGTATTGAATTCTCTTATAATTAATTTTGTATTAGATGTAGTTAAATTTCCTTTCTTTTTTAACTATAAGATACAATTTAATTTTTAATTTTCATTAGTAAGATTACCAATATTAAAATTTTATTTTGTATTTTTAAAATTTTATTTAATCATATAAAAAATTTTCTTAATTGCTTGAACACATTATTTCTAAATATTGTAGTAATATTTTTACTATCATTTTAGTTCTTTACGTTATATTTAAAAAACAAAAAAATAATCTCATCTCAAATTCAAATAATTCTTATCATTATATTTTCTAAAATGGACCATATTTTTAAAAATTATGCTATATATGCAAACTCAAACTAACTGCACTCGATTCAGATATTAATCATAGAAAAATATTTTCTTAATTGTTTAAACATATTATATCTAAATGTTATAATAATATTTTCACACTCATTTTATTTCTTTAGATAAATTATCTTTCTTAATTTTAAGATACAAATTTAATTTTTGTAAAATTACCTATATTAGAAATTTATTTTGTAATTTAAAACTTTTATTTTTTATTATTGTTTTATTTTTCATAAGTAAGACTTCAATTTCGTGGTATTATCCATGATTTGAGCATTCGCATCATAGTTTTAAGAACTTTCTAATCTCAAATTCAAATAGTCTTTTCTTTTAATTTCTAATAGTAAATTTTTAATAATTTAACATAATTTTGCTATTTTTTTAATCTAATATATAGTCTTATTACATTTTATGTAGATTTTCATTAACATACAAATTTATTTCATGTCATTATCAACTACTTTTCTTTAGTAATATAAGATAAATATATAATTTTTTTAATTATGAAATAAATATTTATTTTGTTTTAAAAACATTGCTCAAAAATTTTAAATTATTTAAATTTTAATAATATTTTTATGTATTGTATATTTATTTTATTTTATTTTCTAAACTTATGATTTATAAATGTCCTTACATTATCGCTAATTTATTTTTATTGTTCAATTTTTTTAGTTTTTGATTTTAACTATTAGACTTTAGTTATGTGAACTTATATTATGATTTTTTTAGTATAATATAAAAAACTTTCTCATCTCAAATTTAAATAAGTTTTACCCTTTTTCCTATGATAAAAAATCTAATTTTTTATTTTTTCTCTATGTCACGATCCAAAATCCCCTAAGGGTCGTACTGGCGCCGGACACCGCTGTCAGGCCAGTCAAATAAAATACTTAATTAAATTCTTATTTTAATAATTTCTAAAACACTTCCTTATTACATTTAAAATGATACTCAGTATATTCCTATGAATGAATAATGAAATATATTAAAAAATCTTTAAAATTTCCGAACAAATCCAAATACATCCCTAGAACCCGGTGTCACAAGTACATGAGCAATTTTCTAAGAGAAATCAATAAGTGCAATAACTGTCAGGAATACAATTGGACAGAAAAATAAAGAAAATCAAGAGAGAGACTATACTAGCTGCGAACCCACCTCGAGGAAATACAGCTCACCTAGTCTCTGCGCCGTCATGTCGCTATGCCGCTAAGCCACACAATAAACCTGTGCAACAAAAATGCACATCAAGTGTAGTATGAGTACGAAAACAACGTGTACCCAATGAGTATCCCGCCTAATCTCGAAGAAGTAGAGACGAGATGGTAAACTTTGACACTTAATAATGGTCCAGTAATAATATACTAAAATGTGAGAAAGTCATGGATTTATATAGCATGCTCTAGTTCACAAAGTCGTAAAACAGGTAAACACCTTTAACAAATAACAAAGGATTTTCAGGATTTCTTTTCATTTATGTTCAGCAATTTATGTCAGGCCAAAAGGCAATATCAACATCAAGTATTTCCAGTAAGCAATATAAACATGCGCATATCATGCCGAGGCGATGACCCGATCCAACAAAAATATAAAATGTGCATTGCCAAAGGTCGAACGGCTCGAACCAATAGATGCATCTATTTCCTCCGCTGCGAATCATCCATGCGACACAGTCAACATAAAGTAAACAAATACCCTGCTCGCGAATCATCCATGCGACGCAGTCAACATAAAGTAAACAATTACCCTGCTCGCGAATCATCCATGTGTTGCAGGTACACACAGGAATACATGCTCAAACAGTCGATTAAGAATTATCAGGGAACATTTTATCAAATAAAAACTAAATCCTATTTTAAAAATTTAAGAAAATGAAGTTTAATCCTTTTTGAAATTTATTTACTTGTTCAATTGGATTTTAACAATTCAAATGTCAATAAGATTGCAAATATCCCAAGTATACCATGCTTTTAGGTCCTAGAATACTCGAACAATAGCATAATAGTAGCTACGCACGGACTTCATCACGTCGTGCGTACGTAGCCCACACAAATAGGAGCACATAACCAATTAATCCATCTAAGGGGACAATTCCCTCTCACAAGGTTAGAAAGGAGACCTACCTCGCTCCGAAGACTCATAATCGGCATTCTACATTCTTTCGAAGACTTGCACCCACACAAAATGCTCCAAAACTAGCCAATGATTATACAAATCCATTAATACATGCTCAATTAAACTTTACAACCCAATTTGTAACAATTCCTAACCCCAAACGAAAAGTTGACCAAAATGCCCTCGAGCCCACGTGCCAGGAATCCGAAATTTCTAGAAGATAAAGTTTACCCATGAACTCACGAACTCAAATATATGATTTTCTCTTAATTCCATACTCAAAATCGTGGTCAAAATTCAAGAATACTAATTTTCTAGGTCTTCCCTCAAACCCCAAGTTTTTCTATAATTTTTATGCTCAAATCCATACATAATTGATGTATTTAACTCAAAATAGGTGGGCATAACTTACCTTATCATTAATGATGAATATCCTCTCTTGAAACCCCTCCAAGAATCACCCAAGCCAAGAAAATATGAGAGGAAATAGCCAAAATCTGATTTTTAAAACACCCTCACGGTCACACCTTCTTTTCTCTACTCTCGCAAGGGCGTAAAGGAGTTTTTCCAATTAAAGGACAATCAGAACGGAGTTTATTTATTAAGATTTCAGAGTCGCCACTTGGGAGATTAATGGTGTCCCAAGTCACCGGTTGAATCCCGAACCGAGAAAATTATGACTCTGTTAACAGTCCGCGAACCAGAAATCCGAGTAAGGAATTCTGTTAACCCGGGAGAAGGTGTTAGGCATTCCCGGATTCCGTGATTCTAGCACGGTCGCTCAATTATTGTATTTGATTTTATCTGATTTAAAAAAAATGTTCTAACTTATGTGTTTTTTATTAGTAGTCTGCTTTTATTATTATTTTTTAATAAGAATTGCAACGTCGTAAAAATGTATCTCGAACCACGTTGCACCAGTGCACCCGTGGTTTTTTGACACATTTTTGACTTCGTTGAGATTTAAATTTGGGTCACATAAATGTGCACTCGTATTTACGAAGGTAATATTATTAAAGTACGTGCCTAAAGCAACTACGCATTTATTGTCTTTGGGGAAGACCGTGAAATTCGCTAAACGGTATGCCCGAATTTTAAGTATTTTTATATAGCATTTATTGAGGGCCCCGCAATTTGTATTTTTATTTAACGAGGCTCGTCTCATTTTATTTAAAGGCCAATCCTAAGTGACTATAATTTTTTTTTATTTATTTGTCTCTAAAAAAAAAAATAACATACCTAATTAATTACAGAATCTGGTGAGGACAAATCTTCATACGTCAATCTCAACTCAATAAGCCCAATAACATAATATTTAATACCAACGCCTTATCAATTCATTAGAAACTATCAGATTATACTCCATAATAATTAAACAACTAGGCCTGGCCCTGGCCCAGGCCCAAACGTATATATACAATAGTGTAGGACCTGGGCCACTCAATGAGGTCTTTAAACCTTCACCTTATGAAAATGAGCCAAATCCACCATATTAAACAATCTTCTATCCAATTTGCATCATTTTACTTTAATATTTTTTTAAGCTTTTCTTAGTCGAATCCCAGGGGTGCTTTAGTTCTGATTTTATATTCAAACCTATTAAACATTCTACTGTTTTATCCAGAAAATACTGATTGAACAAAAAAATTACTAACTAAATGAAATTATCATCTTTAATAGCTAATTTAACAACACAAACATTTGTTATCTGATGCTGCTCTAACACTGATGCTCGCTTGAATAAACTAATTCAAATTCAGACCTTGACTGGATTTGTAACAGTTATATATTGAGGCTATTAAGCTAAAGTAGTAATTATATCATGAAGTCAATTTCAACATTCCAAATTTGTTCTATAAACCCTCAGATTAACAGCAATATATAGTCCAGTACAGCCTAGCAATACATAGTCCAGTTTTCATTTTAGCATACAAGGAATTTTAAGATACAAGGATCTAACTACTGAATTAAGCAACTACTTTAACAGAATATAAACTAGTAACTTCAACAGAGATTAAACATCAATTCTTATTCTCATTTCTTGCTTGAGAAGGTACAGCAGATCAACTTTAATTAAGTACATGAAAATTGAAACTCAACAAAAGGAGAGCATGATCAGCAGCAGTTTGAGCAGTTGTAAGGCAAGTAGCAAATCACAGCAACACTTTTTAAACCAGGAACGATTTCAACAATCCAAAATACTTAAAAAATTAGGCAGGAACAATGAATCAACCCAAAACTGATCCTAAAAGCTCGATTGAACAAAAAATCCTCTGGAAACCAACTAGAACTACAACTGGACTTCACTTGCAAGAGATTAAAGTAAGAAATGTAGATCAAACATCAAAACTCGAAGTTTTAACTAAGAATTTGAATGAAACAGTATTTTTATTTGGTTTTCTGTAATTTTCTAGTTTTTTTCTGCCAACGTTTTTTTGATTTTTGATTTTTTTTGGACGTTGGAATTTTGAATCAGATCTAAAACTTAGCAAGAAATTTTTGGGGGAAAATTTGGAGCTCAAAACTTAGACTATAAGGCAAGTTAATGCCCTTTTTATAGGCAAAATTAGGAGCGGAAGCTTCTAGAAGGCCTTCACATAATTTCCCCTCCTCTATTTTCAGATTTTACATAACTAGTCCTTCATTTACTTAACTTGTTTCTGAAGTTACTACTTTATTTATTTTAATTTCAATTTAGAACCCCATCTAGAAGGTCCTAGAGGGTTCTAATACTAACTTTCTACCCTTAAAATTGCTAAACTACCCTTGCATTGGTTCTGAAATTACTAATTCTAATAAAACTAACCTTTTTCCCTTCCCAAAACACCCTTAAAACCCCCAGGAATTACCCACCAAACCCAAACCCCAATTCTTTTTCCCTAGTTAGGACTAGCTATGATTAACCAATTTTAATTCAGCTATAACCAATTCACAATCCTAATTGAACAAATAATCCAAAATCAGAACAAAATAAAAAAAATCAGAAATAAGAAATTCAAAATAATTTAAACTAAATTCTATTTTTAACTAAAATAGGCATGAACAATTAACAATCTTAATCTGTCAATTAACAATGAATTAAACTAGTCTGTTATCAAGATTAAAGAACACAAATATCCTAATCGAATTTTGAAAACCCAGACCTAAAATGTTAGCTACAAACAGAAATTTAAACAAAACAAATCAATATCACTAAATCAAATCATAGGCAAATAAACCTTAATTAAACTAATAACTAATCGGATCATTTAATACTAGAATCACTCACTAATTAAATCGAACCAGAAAAGAAAAAATAGAAATTAAACTAAAACAACTTAAATCTAAATAAAACAGAATTATAAAAGATTTTTGTGGATTTTCATATTATTAGATTAATGCTAAACAAAAAACAATAAAACAGAAGAAAGGAAACTTACAGATGCAAAGAGAAATTCCAGCCGACCATTTTTGTCAGAATCTTCCAAGATTCCTGACACGTAACATTCCTAATCGTGTGTTTTCAAAAGAAAAAATATGATTAGGGATATTACGGTCTAAAATATTAAAGATTTTGAATTGGGGTTTTTTGGCCAGAAAATTCGATCTAAAATCCGAACCAAACGGGAAAGATTTGAAGGCTAAGGGTTGTGGATTTGGGATGAGGGGTGTGAGGAGATCATGTGGTGTAAGTTTGGGATGGTTTGGGTGAGTTTATGTTTTGACCGAAAGTTCGATCTGAAATTCGAAACAGATGGCTCGGATTTGAAGAACGATATTTATAGATTTGGAACGAGGATGAGATGATGATTCAGGGGTGAAATTTTGGGGTTGATTGGGGTTGCACCGCCAGCGGCGATGGATCGGAGGCGGAGGCGGAGGCGGTGGAGATAGGGTGGGTTAATGGTGAATTCGGTGGTGGAGGCGGAGAGGGGGCAGGGGTATAATGTCTCTAACGTTATAGGGATTTCTGACACTTTTATTATTTATCCAAGAAATAACGTGAGACGTTGGATTAGAAAAATTGAAGGGCTCAGATTAAGAGCCGTTAAAACGGTGTTGTTAGAGCTAAGGCGTGGACTGGATTGGGGCTTTGCATTGGGTTGGGTTGCTGGTCCGGTTTGGGCTGGGGTATTTTAATTCAAGTTGGCCCAAGTTCAGGTCTTTTAAGACCCGCTCCTTTTCCAATTATTTATTCCCCTTTTTATTTATTTGTATTTCATTTTTGTATATTTATTTTTTATTTTTTTGATTTTATAAAAATGTAAAAATTAAAGCAAAGACCTAATTAAACTATTTAACTCCTAAAATTATTTAAAAATTCTATTTAGAGATAAATGCAACAATTAACAATTAAGAGTGCAAAGAAACTATTTTTGTGATTTTCTTTAAATTTGTTCTAAAATAAATTAATACCTAATTAATACTAAAATGCGAAATTAAATCCTAAATGCAAATGCATATTTTTTGTATTTTTATATAGATTATGATGCAACTAATTAACAAAAAAATGCAACAAAATTCATAAAAATTGTAAAATAATAAAGAAATCAATTATTTGAAACTTTTTGGAATAATTTGCTTTGGGCAAAAATCTCGTGCTCACAGCTGCCCCTCTTTGCCCGGAAACACGAAGAGTTTTCATGCAAAGACAAGTGCGCGGAAATGAGCGATTTTTGCCTGTTCGCATATTCCATGTGAAGCATTTTGAAAGAGTTGACCGCACCCTGCTTCGGAAGTTTCCTACATATCCTGGGCTAAACAGGAATCGGGTCAGTGTAGTTCGGGAGTGTCTGGTAGCTGGGACTACCAGGAGCTGTGATCTCATTGTTGTTGCTGTTGCTGCTGCTCGCTGACCTCCTTATTACACCGTGGTAAAACAAAAGAAGCTACCCTAAGCTATGATCTATGAATTACAAAAGATCCTATCTATATCTTCAAACTCGCTCTTGTGTTGCCTTGATCTTGCATCTTGTGTTCTTCGAATGGAATTCTTGTTGTTGCCTTGGCGATGTTTTGCCATTCCTCTTGATGATGCTTGACTGCTACAATTTGAAATATGTGTCCATTTTTCAGGTGGGCTCCTGCTTGTGATGCTTGAAAAGGTATTCCCTTGTTCTCCAGGTAGGCTCCTGTCGGCGATGCTCGGAAAGTATTCCATTGTTCTCCAGGTGGGCTCCTACTTGTGATGCTTGAAAAGGTATTCCCTTGTTCTCCAGGTGGGCTCCTGACGGCGATTCTTAAAAAGTATTCCCTTGTCCTCCAGGTGGGCTCCTGATTGCAACAAAATAGACAAACAAAGAAAATTTTCTGCCCCAGCTTGGTGACTGGGCACATTATGTTATCAGATATTAAAATTAAACGCTAAAATTTGGATTGTGCTTCCCTTGTTTTCCAGGTGGGTGCCTGACTGCTGAAACTTGAAATGGATTCCCTTGTTCTCCAGGTGGGCTCCTAATTGCTGAAACTTGAAATGGATTCCCTTGTTCTCCAGGTGGGCTATTGATTGCTGAACTTTGAAATGGATTCCCTTGTTCTCCAGGTGGGCTCCTGCTTGCTGACCTTGAAAAATATTCCCTTGTTCTCCATGTGGGCTCCTGATTGCAACCAACATACAAGACAAAGAAAATTTTCTGCCCCAATTTGATAACTGAGCGCATTATGTTACCAAATATCAAACTTGAAAGATAAAACTTGCATTATACTTCCCTTGTTCTCCAGGTGGGTGACTGACCACTGTGCTTGAAATGTATTCCCTTGTTCTCCAGGTGGGCTCCTGATTGCCGAAAAATATTCCCTTGTTCCCCAGGTGGGTTCCTGCTTTCAACAAAATAGACAAACAAAGAAAATTTTCTGCCCCAGTTTGATGGGTGTGCACATGGGTAAGTGTTAAACTGAATTATTTTACCAACTATTATCAAATTTGAAAGCTAAGTCCTATTATCCTGGGAGGTCCTGACAATTCCTAACAATTTTGAGCCTAAGTTATCTCCCTAAAGTATTACTTCCACTATATCTTGTTATCTAGACTGCCTTTAAAACTACGTCCCATTATCCAGGAGGGTCCTGAAAACTCTTAATTACAAACTTTGAAACACACTTATATTCCTTTGGGGTACATTTATGCTAGGTTATACTTCTCACTATTGTTTTGAAATTTAAACTAAATCCCATTTTTTAGGAGGGTCCTGAGAAATCATACCTGTTTAGGTCCCGCCTTTTCTCACGTATGGTTTTTCCCGAGACTTCTGTCCCTGTTTCAATCAAAGAAAAATCTTATCAGCTTAAAATGTGGTTAGCCACTGGCATTCTTGTTGGCTATGTTCCTGCTTCCGATTCTGTTCCGACTTGATCCCTTGGACTTGTTTTGAACCGCATCGACTTCCCGACTGACTTTCAATCCTCTGATTTTGATGACCTAAATGTTTTTACCCCGTATTATTGTTTTGGTGTTTCTGTCCCCTTCTTGTGAAACTTTGCTTCTCCCTTACAATTATCTGATGATTCCACTGATGGTATTTTCACTGGTCCTTCATGTTTTACTTTCTTTTGATATGTCCCAACCTCGTTGTGCCATACAACTGGGAAGCTGGTATTTAACTTTGACATCCTTCTTTTGTTTTTGAATAGAACTGACACCGAAATATCTTATAAACAGACTCCAAGAGAATGAAATGCAATGACCTCGAAGGTTGATAATAGAAAGAATCTGAAAACGAATGAAGAGAAAAAGGATAGGACTTATCTGAGTGGAAAGGTTGGTACCATTAATCGTCCCATGCATTTTGGATTAACCAGCCTAGTCTATCCAATCAATCAACTTTCAACAGCCACATTTGTTGTTTCATACTTTCATAACCCGACTGTCGCCAAAACCCAAACCTTGCTTGTTTGACCATGTTTCAAACACCTTTCAACCACAGACTTCTTTCATTTTCCCATCTGAAAACTCACTTTAGCCTAATAGTGCCTACGACGGTTTTCACCAATAAGACTCTCTCATTTTCATTTCTCTCAACTCACATCGCCTTATGGTGCCCGTGAGGGTTTTCACCAATAAGACTCTCTCATTTTCATCATTTTCCTTCTGGCACCAGAGTGTCTTCCCCAACATGAATCACTTTACCTGCTCATATTGGCATTTTTTAAGATTGATCAGAAGGTCTTTCTTTGGACCGTAATGTGATTTTTGGATGGTTTTTAGAAAGAAGGGTATAGAGGTTCAAAATAATTCAACATGGGTTTGAAATTACAACTTTCGGAATCATATTTCTCGCAACAAACATAACTTCTGCCCCAGTTTCTTTCTTGCGGATTTTTGGGACTTTTCTTTTGTTGTGACTGAACCTCAGTGAGAGGATGCCTACATACCCTTTCGGGATCAAGTCAAATGTAGTTCAGGTCATAAAATTGCTTCATTGTTGCGATCTTTCCTTTCTTCCACTTTTCTTTTCTTTCTTTTCCACTTCTTTTACTTTCTTTTCTTTTCTTTCTGATCTTTTTCTTTTCTTTTTTCTTTTCTTTTCTTTCTTTTTCTTTCTCTTTATTTTCTTTTTTTTTTCTTTTTCTTTTCTTTTCTTTTTCTTTTTCTTTTGTCTTCTTTCTTTTCACTGTTCTTTTTTCCTGTTTCTCCACCTAATTTCATCGCTTGGATTTTCGAGTTTTGTTATTGATTCCGAAAGTGGGATAAGAAAGAAAATAAAGCTCAAAAGGATAACAAAAGATAAAGTGTTTGGATAGCAGAACAAAATGCCTTCGTCATTTCAATCTCAAAACATGCCAAATACAATTAGATACATAAAATAAAGAAATCATACATAATATCTCTTGATTGCATCAGAGTTGATAGCCATTTTTACACATTTCCCTTCCACATATGTTAGATACAATGCACCATTGGACAACACTCGGGTCACAACAAATGGCCCCTGACAGTTGGGGGTGAACTTTCCTTTTGCTTCAGCCCAGTGAGATATGATACGCCTCAACACCAATTGCCCTACTTCAAACTTCCGCGGACGCACTTTCTTGTTGTATGATCATACCATTCTCTGTTGATATAAATGTCCGTGATATACTGCTGCCAATCTTTTTTCATTAATCAGGCTTAATTGTTCCAAATGGGCTTTGACCCACTCATTATCATCAATTTCCGCTTCAGCAATAATTCGAAAGGATGGTATTTCAACTTCTACAGGTATCACCGCCTCCGTACCATATACCAGTGAATAAGGAGTCGCCCCTACTGAAGTGCGCACAGTAGTGCGATAGCCTAACAAAGCAAAAGGTAATTGCTCATGCCATTGCCTGGATCCTTCCACCATTTTTCGAAGTATCTTCTTGATGTTCTTGTTAGCTGCCTCGACCGCTCCATTCGCTTTCGGACGATATGGGGTGGAATTGCGGTGCGTGATCTTAAACTGCTGACATGTTTCCTCCATCAGATGGCTATTGAGATTGGCACCATTGTGTGTGATAATCACCTTCGGAATTCCGAATCGACAAATGATATTTGAATGCAAAAAATCGACCACTGCCTTCTTGGTTACTAATTTGAAAGTTTTCGCCTCAACCCACATAGTGAAATAATCAACGGCTACTAGAATAAACCCGTGCCCATTAGATGCCGCTGGCTCGATTGGTCCAATGACATCCATTCCCCAAGCAACGAAGGGCCATGGTGCCGACATTGTGTGCAATTCAGATGGAGGAGAATGAATCAAATCTCCATGTACTTGACACTGATGACACTTGCGTGCAAAACTAATACAATCTCGTTCCGTAGTGAGCCAATAATATCNNNTGGAGTTCTTTTGTACAACACTCCTCCACTAAAGAAAAATCCGCTTGCTAAGCGTCTAATGGCTCTCTTTTGGTCCCCTCTGGCCTGTACCGGATATACTCCCATTCTGAGGTATTCTTTGATATCATGAAACCACGGCTTTACATCAAGCTCTTCCTCCACTATATTACAATAGGCATGCTGATCTCGAACCTGAATCTGCAATGGGTCCACGTATGCCTTATCTGGATGATGCAACATCGATGCTAAAGTGGCCAAAGAACCGACAACTTCATTATAAATCCTTGGAATGTGCCTGAAATCTATTGACTGAAACTGTTAACAAAGTTCATGCAAGCATTGCCGGTACAGTATTAGCTTTAAGTCTCGTGTCTCCCATTCTCCCTGAATCTGGTGTACCAAAAGTTCCGAGTCGCCCATGACCACGATCTCCTGGACACCCATATCTATAGCCAACCTTAAACCCAAGATACATGCCTCGTATTCAGCCATGTTATTGGTGCAGTAAAAGCGAAGCTGAGCTGTAACAGGGTAGTGCTGCCCTATCTCAAAAATAAGTACCGCTCCTATCTCAATGCCTTTGGCATTGGCAGCCCCATCAAAGAACAACTTCCACCCCGGTTTTTCATCTAGTTCTGATTCCTCAATATGCATTATTTCCTCATCAGGAAAGTATGTTTTCAAAGGTTCATATTCATCATCAACTGGCTTCTCGGCTAAATGATCAGCCACTGCTTGTACTTTCATCGCCGTACGGGTCACATAGACGATATCAAACTCGTGAACAAGATTTGCCACTTTGCGAGCCTCCCTGTGGGCATGAGCTTATGAAAAATGTACTTCAATGGATCTGGCCGTGAGATGAGATAGGTAGTATATGATGACAAGTAATGTTTAAATTTTTGCGCAACCCCGGTTAAAGCACAACACGTTCTCTCAAGCTGCGTGTACTTTACCTCGTAAGATGTGAACTTCTTGTTGAGGTAGTAAATTGCCTATTCTTTCTTTCCCGTGACATCATGCTGCCCCAGTACACAGCCAAAAGAGTTATCCAAAACTGTCAGATAAAGGATCAAGGGTCTTCTCGGTTCTAGCGGAACCAACACAGGTGGACTAGCTAAATACTCTTTAATCTTGTCAAATGCTGCATGACATTCATCTGTCCATCTGACCGCAACATCTTTCTTTAGCAGATTAAAGATTGGCTCGCAAGTCGTTGTAAGTTGGGCAATGAACCTACTGATATAATTCAACCTGCCGAGCAAACTTATAACTTCTTTCTTGCTCTTTGGTGGTGGTAACACCTGGATGGCTTTGATTTTGGACGGGTCTAACTCAATACCGCATTGACTTATCACAAACCCCAACAACTTCCCTGACGGAACTCCAAATGCACACTTTCCTGGATTGAGCTTGAGATTGTACCTGCGGAGCTTTTGGAAAAACATCCTCAGGTCTTTAACATGGCCACATTGTTTTCTCGACTTTATTATTACATCATCTATGTATACTTCAATTTCCCGATGTATCATATCATGGAACATGGTGGTCATTGCCCTCATGTATGTTGCCCTAAGGTGTGATGAATGCCATCTTTTCAGCATTTTCCTCATCCATCAAAATCTGGTGATAACCCACATAACAATCCAAAAAAGAGCCAATCTCATGTTTGGCACAATTGTCAATCAATATATGGATGTTTGGCAGTGGGAAGTTGTCTTTTGGACTCGCCTTATTGAGATCCCGGTGATCAACACACACTCTGGTCTTTCCATCCTTCTTTGGTAAAGGCACAATATTAGCTAACCAGGTGGGATATCGGGTAACCTGAATGACCTTCGCATCAAACTGCTTGGTGACCTCTTCTTTGATTTTCACACTGATATCTGTTTTAAATTTCCTAAGCTTCTGCTTGACAGGAGGGCATTCCGAATAAGTGGGCAATTTGTGGACCACCAGATTGGTACTTAGACCTGGCATATTGTCATATGACCATGCAAAAACATCTTTGTATTCAAACAACACTTTGATTATCTCCTCCCTGAACGGGGCTTCCAAATGGACACTTATTTTTGTTTCCCGAATATTTTCCTAATCCCCCAGATTGATTGGCTCTGTGTTATTCAAATTAGGTTTGGGTTTTTTCTAAAATTGACTTAATTCTTTACTGATTTCTTCCAAGGCTTCCTCGTCATCATATTCTATCTCATCATCACACTCAATTTTTACTATTTCACATTGATTATCAAGACTAGGCCGGAAACTCCTCATGTATGACACATAATTAAAACCAGCATAAAAGGGACTGTACAAGAAAGAAAAGAAAAACAAAAATAAAGGCTATCAGGAATGAAGAGAGAAGGAAATTGAATTTTATTAAAATTGTAAGATAACAAGGTTTAACTCATCCAAATGGACGGAACATAGAAATCCGAATTACAACCTTGGAAATAATCCAGATTTAATACTCAAAGGAAAATAAAAACTAACTACCACGACTCCTTCCGAGTAGGAAGAGGAGTAGCTTCCCAGTTATTAAGGTTGTCTTGAGATCCCACGAACTACACATCAATTTTACTCGGACCTTCGCCTGCTTCCACCATATTCACCTCATCAAAAAACCTTTTGAACCTTTCGATCATCTGCTTGTCGGGCTCTATCACCACAGAATTGGGCATTGTTGTTGCTGGGTGCCTTTTAGTACCAGGCCGGACAAAAGAACGAGAAAGGCGAGGAATAGGTTTTGGAAGGGTCCACACTCTCTTCTTCATCTTTTTGGCTCTCCTTATGTCAACAGCAGTGGGTTTGAAACCTAGCCCGAAAATGTCCAGATTTCCAGGAAGAGACACTGGCTGTATGATTCCCTGCAGTGAACAAACCCTTTCCGGGCAAGAATCCATTCCTTATCATCTCTGACGCCACCATGACAGATGCAGCTGCTACCTTTGGCCTAGGAACACACTCCCCTTCCAGGATTTTAGCAACTGGTACTGTGTCCAAGACTTGGTACACCCACGGACCTTTGTCATCTTCAACTTCTTCGAAGGGTGTAATAGCATTACAAGAATTGTTCTCCCCATGGACCACAATCTCTTGCCAATCCCATTCAAATTTGACCATTTGATGCAAAGTAGAAGGAACTGCCTTTGCGGCATGAATCCAGGGCCGTCCCAATAAAAGTTTGTAGGAAACAGCAACATCGAGCACTTGAAACTCCATAGTGAATTCCACATGTCCTATTGTTAGCTCCAGCACAATATCTCCCACTGTGTCATTGCCTCCTCCATCAAATCCCCGTACACAGATACTATTTTTATTTATTCTTTCACTGTCAACTTTCAACTTTTCTAGGGTAGAGAGAGGGCAAATATTCACACTAGACCCATTATCAATTAACACCCGAGTAACCACGAAATCTTCACACTTCACTGTGAGGTAAAGGGTTCTATTATGTTCAGTTCCTTCCAACGCTAACTTATCATCGGAAAATGTAACCCTGTTAACCTCAACAATCTTGTTTGCTATCATCTCAAGATGATTCACAGTGATCTTGTCTGGCACATGGGCTTCATTCAGAATCTTCATCAACGCCCGACGGTGTTCATCCGAATGGATCAATAAAGACAGTAATGAGATATGCGCCGGGGTATTCCTCAATTGTTCCACGATTGAATAGTCTTGTGCCTTCATCTTTTTCAAAAATTCTTCAGCTTTTTCTTCAGTAACAACTTTCTTCACCGGTGCTGGATTGTCTTTAGTTGTTTTAACCTTTCTCAATTATTCAGGGGCAAAGCATCTCCCTGATCTAGTCAACCCATGAGTTTCGCACACTTCTTCTTTGACTTCTTTTCCTCTGTACATCACAGTCACCCGGTCATAATTCCACGGGACTACTTTTTCACTAACCACTGGCAACTGAGTCCTTGTTTTAATGATAACCGGTTCAGTACGAGCGCCTTTTACAACTAACACAAGCTTAACAACTGCTCATGGTATTGTCACTTTAACAAGTTCTGGTTTCACTATCATCACTGGTTCACTGACTGTCTATTCCACTGTGACCAATGCCTTACCACCAATCAATTTCTCATTTGCTTTATTCTTACTTGCCTTAATCATTATCACAGCTTGCGACGGCTTCTTGTATTCTCCCTTCTGCACTAACTCAATCATGTGAGTCTCATGATGAGTTGGTAATGGATTTTGAGTGATATTAGGAGTCTCCGAAACCTGCACTTCAATTCTCTATGTGTCAATAAGTTCTTGAATGGTAGTTTTCAGATGCCAGCACTTCTCCGTATCATGCCCTGGTGTTCCTGAGCAATACTCACAATTTACTGAATGGTCCAGGTTCCTGGGGGGAGGATTTGCTATTTTAGGTTCAATTGGGTTTAACATTCCCAGCTGTCTTAATCTGTGAAACAGGCTGGTATAAGATTCTCCTAACGGAGTGAAAGTCTTCTTCTTTTGCAACCTATTATTCTTAGCAGCAGGGTTGGGTCGAAAACTGGTTCCACTGGGGTTTCTGTAGGTTCTAGGAGGTGGGTATGTGTTTTGGGTATGGTAGGTATTTTAGGGAGTGGGTGCACGCCAGGGTGCCTGAGTTTGAGGATAAGTTTGGGCGTGGTGAACTGAGAAGTGAGGAACGGGAGGTGGGTAGTAGTGTTGTGGTGGGCCATATGGAGTATGTGGGTAGGTTTGGGGATGTGGGCGAGGTTGGTGATAATATGGCGAAGGACCCCTAGACCATGCTCTCAACTCCACCACTATTACATCTTCTTTTTTCTTCTTTCCCAATACCCCTCCAGTGCTAGTCTGGATGGCCTGGGTAGTTGCTTTTATTGCAGAGTAACTCATAATCTTGTTGGATTTCAAACCTTCTTCTACCATGCTTCCCATATTTACTACTTCATTAAAGGTTTTCCCCACCGCTGACACTAGATGACCGTAATAAGTAGGCTCTAAAGCCTGCGGAAAATAATCCACCAATTCTCCTTCTTTCATCGAAGGATCAACCCACACGGCCTGCTCCCTCCACCGAAATCCATATTCTCTAAAACTTTCTCCAGGTTTCTTCTCAATATTGGTCAATGAGAGATAGTCGGGGACAATCTCAAGGTTGTATTAAAAGTGGTTTGCAAATGCTTGGGCCAAGTCGTCCCATGTGTACCATCGGATATGATCTTGCCTTGTGTACCACTCTAAAGCCGCTCCACTGAGACTTTGGCTAAAGTACGCCATTAACAATTCATCTCTTCCTCCAGTACCCCTCATCTTGCTACAAAACCCCCTCAAATGGGCTACGGGATCGCCACGTCCATCATATAGGTCAAACTTTGGTAACTTGAAACCCGCAGGCAACAATCACAAGTGTTTATAAGCGACACTCACCTATCCTCCTAGACCTTGCATATTTCGAAATGATTGTTCCAAGCTTTTCACCTTACATATCATCTCCTCCTGCTCGGGGTTTTTAGTAGGTTTTTCTTCTTTAGCTGAAATATCAATAAGAGAAGTATAAGAGTATGGTTCAGGAGGTTTGAAACTAGGCTCAGGTGGATAATAGTGGTTTTCCTATGTTTGGAATAATGGTTCGCTCGAAGATCTTTGTAACACGGCTGGTGGAAGGGCCACGAACACAGGAGCAAATGGTGGTGGAGGGCATGGAATTTGTTTTGGTGGTGGAGGTGGTGGGGTTTGGGAAGTGGTTGCGTACTATTGTTGGTAGGTCGGGTAAGCCGGAGAAGAATTCACTGTGGGAGGATCTTGTGATTGAGTGAGTGGCGGGATATAGGCAGGATTGGCAGGATAAGTTGGTAGGGGATGTCCTTTTGCCTAGGCCTGGTACATTTCGTCCATCTGTTGTTTTAACTTGTACATCTCCTCTTTCATAGCATTGACATCTACCACTTCTTCTTCCCTAGTCGGGTTGACAACAATTGTTTCTATCTCTTGGTTGACCATTTTTGACATGTCCTTGGAGCGGGTGTTATATGGGTGAGTTTCCAGAATGACAGTCAGCTAAACCACCTGTCTGAACTCATCATCAACAACAACGTTATTAGTGGTTAGGGCATTAACAAACAAATAACCGCAATTATCATTTTTTAATATGCATTTGCTCGGCCGCGTGCGTCATCCCGGCTTTGACTGTGACATCTTTCTTTTATCCTTTCCTTGTTTCTTTTATTTTGTCATTGTTTCTTTACAGTAGATTTTCCCTTCTCTTTTGTTTTTCTTTTTCTCTCCCATTTTTTTTATTGCTCCGCTATTCTTTTCATTTTAGTTTTTATTCTTACTGTATTTTCCTTTTCATATGGCTATGACTCGAAATGAAAATACAGACTCAAATAACTGATACACTCTAGTAAAAACACAGCCTTTAATGATGTTCATGAATACATTAAAGCTCTTGTTTCCCACGGGACATTGTTCGGTCTCGCCGCGGGCCTATGTGCAAGTTCCCCTTGGAGTCTGTCCAGGTCACTTATTATCTGTTTCACAAATATCATCACTGAGGCAAAGAAGGTAGTCTGAGTCATATTCTCGTACATTTGGCATTTTCTTGTGATGTGGTGAGCAATAGCTAGGATTCTTTCTCTGATTATGCCTTTTTCCTGAAGCAACCGCCCTATCTGTTCGGCCCTGGCCTCCAAAGTCTGCTGATTTCTCTCCTGAAGTTGTTGCAGATCCATTTCTAATTATGCTAAAGCTGTATATCAGTGTTCCCTTTCAACCTTGAACTCTTTTGCTTGTTTGCTCATTTTATTTTCTGCGGTAATGACCCTTTTCCTCAATCTGGCGACCTCATTATCATGTTCTTCTCTTAGCTGTTGAACTATGCGGGCTCGTTCCTCTACTTTTTTAGTCAACTGTTTTCGAATCCGAGCTAGTTCCTTTTCTGCTTTGTTGAGGTCGAAACTGTAATCACTTACTTTTGCCTTAAATTGTCTATAAGCTTTGCATCTTTGGCATTCCTAATAGGGTTTTCCGCCGCTATCTTCATTTTCTGGATTTGGGCTCGCAAGGCTTCATTTTCTTTGGCCAATTTCTTTTTCTCGCCCTCATCAGCCGTAGCTTGCACACTATTTTCAAACTTAAGATCTTGGACTTGTTTTTCCAGCTTGCTTATTTTTTCCCTGTACTCGTTCTCTTTGGCTAGCCAAGCCCACTGTTCTCTTGATAATTCGGTAAACTCCTGGATATTAGGTCTTTTAGCTGGTCTTTCATGCTCACATTCTCTCTTATACCAAGCAGAGTATTCAGGCAACACTTCGCCTTTGGCCCGATCCTTTACGCAAGTATCTGACTTCAAGTATTGGTATTAATTCCAAATCTGGCGGACTTTTGCTTCAGGGAATTGTCCATCAGGACTAATCTTAACTACCTGAGTACTAAGATCACCATCCTTCGGCATTATATGGCATCTTCCAAGCTGCCTTAAAACCCGATATGGAGCATAGGGCTGAATGCTTTTTAGACCCATCAAGAGAATATGCGGCCTTGCTGCTGGCATGTATATGATTTCATTAACAGGCAACCGTCCAAGCATCCATTCTATCTGACTAGTAGTGAGGGACCAAAAATATGCTGTCCAACCCGTGAATCCTTCCGGCAAATTGACCCCTTTAATCCTCGTGTAGAACTCTTCTATGCATGTTTTCTCTGGAGACCCATAGCTCAAAAACTGAGGACGATGTCATAGGTGCTCGGTCATCCACATTTGCAGCAGTAGATTGCATCCCTCGAAGAAGTCTTTCCCGGTCTTACAGGCTGTAAGAGCACGGAAGATACCGGCTAATATCATAGGTGCAAGAGTGCTTTTGTCTTGAGTCATTAGAGTACTGACGACCCCGGCTATTTTATGTCAATGTTTCCATCTTTCCTTGGAAATATCACCAGCCCCAGAAAAACCACCATGAAAGCGACACACTTATGCTCCTCAAATTTTTGGCGGTTTCCATTACTACATATCTTGCTTTCCGGATTATTGAACCCCCGGATGTAGCCATATCTATGGTATATGAAGTGTGGGGTGCAAAAGACATTTGCTAGATCTGCGTTGTGAACCGTCCTACGTATCTTCAGAGAGTCTAAAAATCTGTACACGACTACAATTCTCGGGGCCACTAAATATTTGTCTTTTAAAGGAACCTCATCTTTCCCGATGTACCCAGCCATTTCTTCGAATGTTGGGGTAAGCTCGAAGTATAACAAATGGAACACATTGTGTGCCGGCTCCCAACACGTCACTAGTGCTCTGATAATATCTCCCCGAGGCATAATTTCTAGCAAACCGGTAACCCTTTTCAAATATTTCTTGACTTCATCTTGCCCTTCGCCTCCTAAATTATTCCACCACAGACATAACTCCAAAGGGATCTTATTCATGATTGAGAAAGGTTCATTTTGAGTCGTGCTCATCTTGCACATTTATTAAGGTGATTTAATCACTTATTTATGACTTAAAAGAAAAAGACACTATTTTTCAATTCTAATTTCAACAATAAAGCCCAGTTTTGCTGATACAGCCTTTCAGCACTTCGAGGAGAAAATTTTAAGGCTGTGCCTGCTAACTGTTGGGGAAATGACTCAGGGTGGCCATTTTTGCACAAATAGCCTTCCGGCGCCCTTTTGGGGACATTCGGCTATTTTTGGCAAGACGATATCACCTGATTTATTTATGACAAAAAATAAAAATTAACATTTTTTGGCTATTTTTGCAAAAGAGGTGGTTGGACCCGATAAGGGTTACCTACGTATCTCACAACCAGTGAAAATCAAACCAGCATAGTTCGGGCAAATTAATGAACTATTTTAAAACAAGACGCTTTTCATTTTTTATTTTTGGCATTTCAAAAGCAAATAACAAAACTACTTGCAAAAGCAATACTCTTTTTCTTTTTTCATGGCAAGACAAACTATTTTCTTTTTCTATTTTTTTTGAAAACAAGACAAAATAACGACCCTTTTTCCTTTTTCATTTTCAACAAACAAATAAACAACCTATTTTTCCCAGCTAAAAGACTCTTTTTCTTTTTCTGCGAACAACTTCCAAAATAAAGACTCTTTTTATATTTTTCCTTTGCTTTTAGTAAAAAAAAACTATTAAAACAAAACATTTCCATTTTTTTTTCATTTTTTCGAAATTTCGGCAGAGTTTCGACAGCATTTGGGCATTGATTTTTTTCTAAAACAAAAGAATTAATTCTTTACACTGCTATTTCTCTCTTTTCTCTTTTTCTCAATTTCACAAAATTTTCAATGTTCAAAAGCCGGTTAGCATGCGGGTCCGAGACAAATAAATGCAACACGTAAAATGCATCATGGTGGTCTTTTCATTTCCGGTTACCTGTCCTAGACGGACCCAACCCCTGTATTGAGTCCCCTAAGTCATATGCACATGATGCAAATAAGCTCTCCTACTAGGGATCCGGCATGGAGTCAAGTTATTCTAAGTTCAGAACCTAGGTATGTGTTCTAGATTGTGTACCCGAGCGGACAACTCGAGTCGAGGAGGAGGCTACGTACCAGGGACCCGCGGGATCGTCCGACTTAGTAACTTGTCCGGCCTCTTTCTTATTTCAAGGTATTGACACTAACTGAATAGGCAGTCTCAACCAGTAAGCACATCCCCGGAGGTTAGAAGAGAAGGGTTTCGACACAGTTTATATACAGTTCAGATAATATCAAAGCGGTAAACATTTAGCACATTAAGCAGGAAACATGTAGGAAAATCAGATATAACCAAATACAACAATTTATCTAAGCTCGAATTCTGAACCCTGAAAAAAATATTATGAGTTCTTTTCCCCAGCAGAGTCGCCAGAGCTGTCACACCTCCTTTTTGCTACTCCCGCAAGGGCGTAAAGGAGTTTTTCCATTTAAAGGACAATCAGAACGGGATTTATTTATTAAGATTTCAGAGTCGTCACTTGGGAGATTAATGGTGTCCCAAGTCATCGGTTGAATCCCGAACCGTGGAAATTATGACTCTGTTAACCGTCCGCGAACCAGAAATCCGAGTAAGGAATTCTGTTAACCCGGGAGGAGGTGTTAGGCATTCCCGGATTCCGTGGTTCTAGCACGATCGCTCAACTGTTGTATTTGATTTTATCTGATTTTAAAAAAAAAAGTTCTAACTTATGTGTTTTTTATTAGTAGTCCTCTTTTATTATTATTATTATTATTTTTTTTAATAAGAATTGCAACGTCGTGAAAATGTATCTCGAACCACATTGCACCAGTGCACCCGTGGTTTTTTTGACACATTTTTGACTTCGTTGAGTTGTGGATTTGGGTCACATAAATGTGCACCCGTATTTAAGAAGGTAATATTATTAAAGTACGTGCCTAAAGCAACTACGCATTTATTATCGTTGGGGAAGACCGTAAAATTCGCTAAACAGTATGCCCGAATTCTAAGTATTTTTATATAGAATTTATTGAGGGCCCCACACTTTGTATTTTTATTTAGCGACGATCGTCTCATTTTATTTAAAAGCCAATCCTAAGTGACTATAATTTTTTTTTATTTGTCTCTAAAAAAAATAAATAACAGACCTAATTAATTATAATCTGGTGAGGAAAAATCTTCATACGTCAATCTCAACTCAAGAAGCCCAATAACATAATAGTTAATATCAAAGCCTTATCAATTCATTAGAAACTATCAGATTATACTCCATAGTAATTAAACAACTAGGCCTGGCCTAGGCCCAAACGTATATATACAATAAAGTAGGACCTGAGCCACTCAATGAGGTCTTTAAACCTTCACCTTATGCAAATGATCCAAATCCACTATATTAAACAATCTTCTATCCAATTTGCATTATTTTACTCTAATTTTTCTTGAAGCTGTTCTTAATCAAATCCCAGGGGTGCTTTAGTTCTGATTTTATATTCAAACCTATTAAACATTCTACTGTTTTATCCAGAAAATACTGATTGAGCTAAAAAATTACTAAGTAAATGAAATTATCATCTTTAATAGCTAATTTAACAAAACAAACATTTATTATCTGATGCTACTCTAACATTGATGCTCGCTTGAATAAACTAATTCAGATTCAGACCTTGACTAGATTTGTAACAGTTATATATTGAGGCTATTAAGCGAAAGTAGTAATTATATCATGAAGTCAATTTCAGCATTCCCAATTTGTTCTATAAACCCTTAGATTGACAACAATATATAGTCCAGTACAGTCTAGCAATACACAGTCCAATTTTTATTTTAGCATACAAGGAATTTTAAAATACAAGGATCTAACTACTGAATTAAGCAACTACTTTAACAGAATATAAACTAGTAACTTCAACAGAGATTAAACATCAATTCTTATTCTCATTTCTTGCTTGAGAAGGTACATCAAATCAGCTTTAATTGTGTACCTGGAAATTGAAACTCAACAAAAGGAGAGGATGATCAGCAGTAGTTTGAGCAGTCGTAAGGCAAGTAACAAATCACAGCAACACTTTTTAACCCAGGAACGATTTCAACAATCCAAAATGCTTAAAAAACTAGGCAGGAACAATGAATCAACCCAAAACTGATCCTAAAATCTCGATTGAACCCAAAATCCTCTGGAAACCAACTAGAACTACAACTGGACTTCACTTGCAAGAGATTTAACTAAGAAATGTAGATCAAACATCAAAACTCGAAGTTTTAACTAAGAATTTGAATGAAATAGTATTTTTATTTGGTTTTCTATAATTTTCTTGTTTTTTTTTGCTGACTTTTTTTTTATTTTTGATTTTTTTTTTGGATTTTGGAATTTCGAATCAGATCTGATTTTTCAGATTTTACATAACTAGTCCTTCATTTACTTAACTTGTTTCTAAAGTTGCTACTTTATTTCTTTTAATTTCAATTTAGAACCCCATCTAGAAGGTCCTAGAGGGTTCTAATACTGACTTTTTACCCTTAAAATCGCTAAACTACCCTTGCATTGGTTCTGAAATTACTAATTCTAATAAAACTAACCTTTTTCCCTTCCCAAAACAACCTTAAAACCCCCAGGAATTACCAACCAAACCCAAACCCCATCAATTAAACCCCAATTCTTTTTCCCTAGTTAGGACTAGATATGATTAACCTGTTTTAATTCAGCTATAACCAATTCACAATCTTAATTGAAATGAATAACAAATAATCCAAAATCAGAACAAAATAAAGAAAAATCAGAAATAAGAAATTCAAAACAATTTAAACTAAATTCTATTTTTAACTAAAATAGGCATGAACAATTAACAACCTTAATCTGTCAATTAACAATGAATTAAACTAATCTGTTATCAAGATTAAAGAACACAAATATCCTAATCGAATTTTAAAAACCCAGACCTAAAATGTTAGCTACAAACAGAAATTTAAACAAAACAAATCTATATCACTAAATCAAATCATAGGCAAACAAACCTTAATTAAACTAATAACTAATTGGATCATTTTACACTTGAATCACTCACTAATTAAATTGAACCAGAAAAGAAAAAATAGAAATTAAACTAAAACAACTTAAATCTAACTAAAACAGAATTATAAAAGATTTTTGTGGATTTTCACATTATTAGATTAATGCTAAACAAAAAATAATAAAATAGAAGAAAGGAAACTTACAGATGCAAAGAGAAATTTCAGTCGGCCATTTTTGTCAGAATCTTTCAAGATTCCTGACACGTAACATCCCTAATCGTGTGTTTCCAAAAGAAAACATATGATTAGGGATATTACGGTCCGAAAGCTTAAAGATTTTGAATTGGGGTTTTTTGGCCAGAAAATTCGATGTAAAATTCGAACCAAACGGGAAAGATTTGAAGGCTAAGGGTTGTGAATTTGGGATGAGGGGTGTGAGGAGATCATGTGGTGTAAGTTTGGGATGGTTTGTGTGAGTTTATGTTTTGACTAAAATTTCGATCTAAAATTTGAAACAGATGGCTCGGATTTGAAGAACGATATTTATAGATTTGGAACGAGGATGGGACGGGGATTCAGGGGTGAAATTTTGGTTGCGCCGGCGGCAGCGACTATTTCCGGCCGGCGACAATAGGGCGGACGCGGTGGAGATATGGTGGGTCAATGGTGAATCCGGTGGTGGAGGCGGAGAGGGTGCAGGGGTACGAGGAGGCTGTATAATGTCTCTAACGTTATAGGGATTTCCGACACTTTTATTATTTAGCCAAGAAATAACGTGAGCCGTTGGATTAGAAAAATTGAAGGTCTCAGATTAAGAGCCGTTAAAATGGCGTCGTTTGAGCTAAGGGGTGGACTAGATTGGGGCTTTACATTGGGTTGGGCTGCTGGTCCGGTTTGGGCTGGAGTATTTTAATTCAAGTTGGCCCAAATTCGGGTCTTTTAAACCCGCTCCTTTTCCAATTATTTATTCCCCTTTTTATTTATTTGTATTTCATTTTTGTATTTTTGTATATTTATTTTGTATTTTTTCTTATTTTATAAAAATGTAAAAATTAAATCAAAGACCTAATTAAACTATTTAACTCCTAAAATTATTAAAAAATTCGATTTAGAGATAAATGCAACAATTAACAATTAAGAGTGCAAAGAAACTATGTGACGACCCGACCCGCCGTCTCAGGTATTACCGCCATGTTTCCCCCTTATTGTGTTGCTTTATGTCTCATCATCGGTATTGGGTGCGTTAGAATTTAATTGGAGTAATTTTGATTGGAAATGAGACACTTAGTCTCTTTTAAGAAGACTTAAGTTGGAAAAGTCAACCGGATGTTGACTTATGAGTTAGAGGGCTCGGAATTGAATTTTGACGGTTCGTTTAGCTTCGGAAGATAATTTAAGGCCTGGGAGCGCAATCGGAAGTAATTTTGGAGGTCCGGTGAAGAAGTTAGCCTATATTGGCGAAGTTGGAATTTTGGCGAATTCCGGTTGAGAGATTTTCATCCGAGGGTCAGAATGGAATTCCGAGAGTTTCAATAGCTTTGTTAGGTGATTTTGGATATGTCCGCAAATTTTCAGATCATTAGGACATCGTTTGGTCGATTTTTTGATCGAATGAGAATTTTGAAAGTTATAGTTAAACTTAAACTTGAATTTGTTGAAAAATGACGATTTTGATGTTATCGATAGTGATTTTATGATTCGAGCAAGTTTGGATAAGGTAATAGATCATATGTATGTTTTTGGTTGAGGTCCCGGGGGCCTCGGGGTGATTTCGGATGGCTAACGGGCAAGTTTGGGCTGCAAAAATGCAGCAGAAATTGCAGAGCAGATTTGCTCTATGCGATCGCGAGAATGGGGCTGCAATCACGTAGAAGGAATTGGAGGAGCCTAGAATTTGCTCTATGCGATCGCGTGAAGATTTGCAATCAAGTAGAAGTGGGAGCCAGAGCTCTGCGATCACGTGGCCTGTCCCACGATCGCGTAAGAGAAATTCGGGGGCCTGGAATTTTGGCCTATGCGATCGCAGGAGTAGGGATGCGATCGCATAGAGTAAGCTACAGTGATCCAGACATAATGTTAAAAACATTTTGGTCCGCGACCCAGCTCATTTCTTCACCATTTTTGAGCATTTTGGAGAGCTTTTGGATGGGAAGTAAGGAGATTTCGACTGGGGATCGTTGGAGGTAAGTTTTATGAGTTAATTACACGTTTTTATACAAGCATCATCCATGGAATTCATGAGATTATAGCCAAATCGTAAGAAATTAGGGCTTGAAGCAAAAATATTCTAAATTTGGAATTGATAGGTCATTTGAGCTCGGATTCGAGAGTTCTTGGTATTTACGGACTCGTGGCGAGACGAGGATTCCAAAAATGTAAGTTTCATAATTTTTCGAGAAGTGAGCCCGGGGCTCGGGTTTTGCTAGTTTCGAGGTTTTTGCTATAACTCGATTGTTTTCGATTGGGTATTATCCCATTTGCATATTGTGATGTATTCGCTCTATTTTTGGCTAGTTTCGACGCGTGTGGAGGCCAATTTGAGGGGCAAAGGCATCGCGAGCTTGAGATTTTGCCGGTTCGAGGTAGGTAATACTTGTAAATGATGTCCTGAGGGTCTGAAACCCCGGACTTGCATATCATAGTGTTATATTGTGGTGACTTGCACGCCAGGTATGAGCGTGGGGTAGAGCACCATTGGGGATTGTGACTTGGTCCGTCCCGGTTGTTGATTTTACCGCGTATTTGATAAAGAATTATTGATTTTTATCATGACTTGGGCTTATTGCCAAACTTGGGCCTTGTGCCAATTATTTGAAATCTTTTGTGAATTTATATCACTATTTTTCCTCACGAATTGAAATATTATTGAATTCAGTCTAATTGAATAATATTATTTTGTGAACTCAGCTACGTTTATACTCAACTCGAGATTTAAATGATATTTAAAATGTCAATGAGCTGAGCATTATTGTTTTACTGAAGCCCAAGAGGCTTATTACTATTTTATGGACTGATTGAGGCCGAGGGCCATCTGTGAGGATATGTTGAGTGATGTGAGGAGGCTTTT
>MU752544.1:6586-47251 GCA_026770625.1 Nicotiana glauca | reverse complement strand
TTTTTCCCAAAGTAACAAAGAAATAGATACCATTAGGCACAATTTCAATATACATTCTCATGAACGGGTGCACATTTATGTGACCCAAATCCTACTCCCAACGAAGTCGAAATGTATCCAAAGCCACAGGCGTATTGGTACGGTGTGATCAAGGAATGCATTTTCACGACGTTGCAATTCTTAAAATTAGAAAAAGCGGAACATTAATGCACATGATTTAAAAACATATAATCGGAATCAAATAAAATCAAATACAATAGTTGAGCGACCGTGCTTGAACCACCGAATCCGGGAGTGCCTAACACCTTCTCCCGGGTTAACAGAATTCCTTATCCGGATTTCTAGTTCGCAGACTGTAAAAGAGTCAAACTTTCCTCGGTTCGGGATTAAACTGGTGACTTGGGACACCATTATATTCTCAAGTGGCGACTATGAAAGACTTAAATAATTAATCCCGTTCCGACTGTCCTTAAAGTGGAAAAACTCCTATACGCCCTCGCGGGTAAAGTAGTATAAAAAAGGAGGTGTGATAAAGGCAATCAATCAACAACCAATAAAATCAGGAGTTGAGGTTTGCTAAGCATGAATCCAACCAGGAAAGGTGGAGAGGGGTTTAATTTAGAGAAAATCAGTAACACTCAATCAAACCTTATAAAAAGTATTTCGGAATCAATCAGCAGTTGGAAAAAGCCTTTTGAAAGAAAAGTTTATCACATATAAAGCATACAGACATTTAAAAGAAGAGAGAGACTAGTGTAGAAAAAATTTAGAGTCATAACAAAGAGGTCGAGTTCATTTTATAGATTCGGAATGAGTCTGAGAGAGTCAAGGGTCCTGAATAGAACCTTAGCCTAAACACAAAGTCAAGCCTGCCCAAAAATCCCCTAAATACTAGGGTTTCTGACTCGAATCAGATGTATAGACAAGAAGACAACAACTAGAACAGGCTCAGTAGTCTTTTTCAGAGACTTATGAGAAAACAAACAAATAGCATAGCAGGTTCAAGGCAAATGGAATGTAGAAACCAATTTTGAAGCACAGGGAACACGTTTAAGCAAAGCTTGCCACTCAAACAAGTTCATAAGAGAAGAGGCGATATAAGCTTAGGAAAATAGTAGATGAAACATGCTTAGAACTCAAAACGACAGTCCAGTAAAGGCAAACAAGGGATTAAAAACTCAGTAAAAAAAATACAGTAAAGGGACTCAAAAGACAGACATGTAAAAGCATGCTATAGAAACCAGTAGAAGAAAGAATAGAGCACAAATAGAAGAACATGCAAAATACGGCAAATACAAGGACACAAGAGCAAACACGCGAGAAAAGGACATAAGAACATGGCATAGACAGATTCACACAAAGAAACGAAGAAAAAGAAAAGTTAGAAAACATCTAAAGATTTCTTCAGAAACCCCAAATCGAAAACAAATAAATTTTGAAAAGAAAATTGGGAAAAACGTTTTAAAACTCCATTAGAGCACAGATATAGCATAGATCTAAGAAGACTACCAGAGAAAAATCTCGAATAGCTTTGGGTTTCAGAGAAACCCTAGAAATGAAAAGGCTTGGAAGAACGTCTGGTCTTGAGCCGGAGATGGTAGAAATAGGCTCCTAATGCTTGGACACGTCGGAGCAAGGCCGAAAATGCCAAAGAGACTCGAATCGGCCGAGGTCTGGACGAGGACCTTCCAGGTCTAGCCTTGAATCTTCCAAGAGCACACGTATAGGAGCAGGAGGAGGTGAGTAGAGGTTGTTCAAGGCTAGATCAGCCATGGATTTTTGTTGCTTTTAGGTCGGAGAAGGAGGTAAGGTTTCAGAGGTCGAGAGGATTTGAGAGAGACGAGGGATTTCAGAGGCGGCTGTTAGAGAAAAATGAGGGTTAGGGTTGGGTTAGGTGATTTTTAAAAGGAAAGGAGTGATCGTGGTCGTTGATCAAAAGGATCAACGACCAGGATTAAAAGAAATCCGGGAGGGTTAAGGAATTGGGTCAAGGGGTCGGGTTAAAAATGAAAATTGGGTCGTTTAATTGGGTTTGAAATTGGGTTGATTTTAGGCTAAAATTGTAATGGAATTGGGGTTATAATTGAAATGAAATGAGGCCAAAACTTAAATAGCCAATTTTTTCCTTTTATTTTTTATAAAATGATAGAAATGATTTTAAAATTAAATTAAAGGTACTGAATCAATTAATGACATATAATTATTAATTTAAAAATACTGGAACCAATTTTATAATTATATAATACTATAAAATCTTAAAGAGGCTAGTATTGCAATTTCATGCAATTTAGTTTCAAAAATACCAAACGAATTTGTAAAAATTTGCAAAAATCATGTTAGCTATACTTTGATGTAAATATGAGAATAAAAATAAATTTCCCACCTAAATGATAGCTTTAGGTATAATTATCGCATTTTATGGTATAAACAATAGGCAATAAGTTGGTTTAAAAATCATTAAAATGCCAAAACCCTTTGTCGTACTTATATATGGTATTTTTAAAGTATTTTGGGTATAAAAATACATAAGGAAAAAATTGGGTATCAACAGCTGGCCCTCTTTACCCGGGAAGGATGAAAGAGTTGTCGGGTAAAGATATGATGGCCAATTTTGACCAGAAGCGGCGTTTTGAAAGGATTTGACCGAGCTCTGGTTTCTAATCTGCCTACATATTCCTAGTTTTATAGGAATCAGGCTGTATGTAGTTCAGGAACCATTGACGGAACATGCCGATGGCGATTCGGAAGGACGGACTCGATGTTTGGGGGAGGCAAGAGGTGTTTTGAAGCTGATCGTCTGCGAGAACCAGAGCGGGATCGCTCCTGCTGAGACGGTCGTTGCTAACCGGTGTATCTTCAAGTGAGAAATATAGGAATATATCGTGCATAAACTTAAATGTGATGCAAGTGTCCGTTGGACTATGAATGTTGTCTTCGGACGGTTAGGATGACGTCCTTGGACCATGATGTCCTGGGCCATGAGGCGCAAAATAATGATTCACAGGCTATGAAATGATATTCTCGGGCTATGATAATGGTGCCTCCGAACCATGATGCCTTTGAATAATGATATGCAAGATATAAAGTGGGGTCCTCGTCCAGGGCATGGTGTTCTCGGGTTATGAAGATGATGCCTCCAAACGATGACGCCTTTGGACAGTTTGGCAATATTTCAGCCCATGAAATGCGAGATTTGGCTGTATTTCAGTAGATGCAAAAGCGTAATGGGCGATATTCCAACCGACGGAAATTTAAATGAGACAGTCGATGTTTCAGCCGATGCAAGATATGTAAATGGCATTATTTCAGCCGACAGAGAATTTAAATACAGCAGGCAATATTTCAGCCGATTGCAAGACGTAAGTAAAGGTGGCAATTTTTCAGCCATGCAAGAAATGTAAATAGCAATATTTCAGCCGACAAAAAAATTTAAATAACGTTTGGCGATGTTTCAGCTGATGCAAGAAATGTACGTGGTGATATTTCAGCCGATAGAAAAATTGAAACAGGCGATATTTTAGCCGATTGCAAGACGTAAGTAAAGATGGCGATATTTCAGCCATACAAGTGGAGGTAGAGCTTACCATCGGAAGGCAGAAGGTTGCCTTATGCAATGCAGGAAATGCGGATGGAGACAACGCTTAGTCTCAGAAGGCATAAAGGTAGCCTTATGCAATGCAGGAAAATGCAGATGGAGACAACGCTTAGTCTCGGAAGGCAGAAAGGTAGCCTTATACAATGCAGGAAAATGCAGATGGAGACAATGCTTAGTCTCGAAAGGCAGAAAGGTAGCCTTATGAAATGCAGGAAAATGCAGATGGAGACAATGCTTAGTCTCAAAAGGCAGAAAGGTAGCCTTATGCAATGCAGAAAAATGTAGATGGAGACAGCGCTTAGTCTCGAAAGGCAGAAAGGTAGCCTTATGCAATGCAGGAAAATGCAGATGGAGACAACAGTTAGTCTCGAAAGGCAGAAAGGTAGCCCAATGCAGATAATGCAGGATAGAGACAACGCTTAGTCTCAAAAGGAAGAAAGGTAGCCTTATGCAATAAGATAAAGCGAATAGTAAAACAATTATTAGCTAATAGCTGATTGTGATATTGTGGCTGCTGGGCCATTGCGTGCAGATAGCGAATGTGCATAGGCGCAATGGTTCGATGCGGTTGCGTAACACGTTTGGTAACATTGTGACTTGGGTGCCTGCATCCAAAGAAAATTGTGAGTTTTGTAAAGGGGAAAGGTTAGTTCACTCTTCCGTGGCTTCCGACGTTGTGTGTCATTGGGGTAGCGTGCTAAACAGCAGTTATCATAGTTATGCAAGATTTAACAAATATAACGTAAGTAGAAAATAGTTTTGTTTAGATGAACCAACGACTGCAACGCGGTTCAAAGCATTGCAACCTCTCTAGCTCTGAAATTTTGAGGGCCCTCCTTAAAATTCTACCCCAGTTTACTGGGCTGGCACTTCTAACGGCTGTGTTGAACGAATACAGGATCGACTTCAGAATTTTGAGGGTCTTCCTCAAAATAATGCCCCAGTTTATTGAGATGACATCCTTGGTGATGAGTGGCTGAAGACCAACTTCGGAATTTTGATGGTCCTCCTCAAAATTCTGCCCCAGTTCCAATAATCGGGGGGGGGGGATGAGATTTTTATTAAATTGTGACTGAACCCATAGGGCTACCTACGCATCCCCTCTTGAACGTGAATCAGTTCAGGCGTAGTTCAAATTACATCATAAAGCAATCATAGGTGATTACACATAATATCGTTTTACTGCATCTGAGTTGATTGGCTTTGGCCAGACTTCTCCGTCCATTTCTGCAAGAATAAGGGCTCCTCCAGTTAGAACCCGGTGAACCATGTACGGACCTTTCCAGTTGGGAGAGAACTTCCCCTTGGCTTCATCCTGATGTGGGAATATCTTCTTCAACACCACCTATCCCGGTGTAAACTTGCTTGGCTTAACTCTCTTGTTGAAGGCTCTAGACATTCTGTTCTAATACAACTGACCATGGAAAACTGCATTCATCCTTCTCCCATCTATAAGGGCTAACTGCTCGTATCAACCTTTTACCCATTCTACGTTGTCCAACTCTGCTTCTTGTGTGATCCTCAAGGAGGGCATTTCTACCTCGGCTGGAATGACCGCCTCTGTACCATAAACTAGCATGTAGGGAGTTGCCCCGGTTGATGTGCAGACCGTGGTGCGGTATCCCAGCAAAGCAAATGCTAACTTCTCATGCCATTGTTTGTGACTTTCGACCATCTTCTTTAGTATCTTCTTGATATTCTTGTTGGCCGCCTCTACAACTGCATTCATCTGAGGCCTGTAGGCTGTAGAGTTCTTATGTTTGATCCTGAACGTCTCGCACATTGTTTTTATCAAGTCACTGTTAGATTGGAACCATTGTCGGTGATGATTGATTTTGGAATCCCGAATCGGCAAACAATATGATCATGGATAAAGTCTGCCACAACTTTCTTAGTCACTGCTTTGTATGAAGCTGCTTCAACCCATTTGGTAAAATAATCAATCGCCACCAGGATAAATCTGTGCTCGTTTGATACGGCAGGCTCGATAGGTCCAATGACATCCATCCCCCAGGCTGTAAATGGCCACGGTGAGCTCGTTAGGAGATACCTTTATCATGTCTGCATGTATATGACAGTGATGGCATTTGCGAACATATTGGATACAGTCTGTTTCCATAGTCATCAAAAAATAACCTGCTCGGAGTAACTTCTTTTCTAAGACAAAACCATTCATATGTGGCCTGCAGGACCCTGCGTGCACTTCGTCCAATATTCTGGTTGCTTCCTTTGCTTCGACACACCTTAACAAACCTAAATCGGGAGTTCTCCTATACAGGATTCCCCCACTATGAAAGAAATTGTTGGATAATCTCCGAAATGTGCGTTTCTGAGCGGTGTTGGCAAGTTCTGGATATTCTCCTGTTGTCAAGTACTCCTTGATGTCGTGGAACCATAGTTTTCCGTCTGCTTCTTCCTAAATGTGAGCATAATAATTTGGCTGATCATAAATATTTACCGGGATGAGATCAATAAAATTCGTATCTGGATGTTGGATCATGGATGCAAAGTAGCCAATGCGTCAGCGAACTCGTTCTTGACCCTAGGGACATGCTAAAATTCTGTCTTTATGAATCTTTTCCTTAACTCCTGTACATGATGCAAGTAGGGAAGTATCTTAGAGTTTTTTGTTGCCCATTCTTCTCGAACTTGATGTATGAGCAGGTCTGAGTCTCCGATCACTAGTAACTCTTTAATGTTCATGTCAACGGCCATCTTGAGTACCAGGATGCAAGCTTCGTATTCAGCCATATTGTTTGTGCAAGGGAACCTGAGCTTGGCGGATACCGGGTAATGTTGGCCGGTTTCTGATACTAGGACTGCCCCTATACCAACTCATTTAAAATTGGTGGCCCCATCGAAAAACAACCTCCAACCATCGTAGGATTTTGCAATGTCTTCTCCTATAAAGGACACTTCTTCATCAGGAAAATACGTTTTCAGGGTTCGTATTCTCTGCCGATAGGGTTCTCGGCAAGGTGATCTGCTATGGCTTGGCCCTTGACAGCTTTCTGAGTCACGTAAATAATGTCGAATTCACTTAGTAAGATTTGCCTCTTGGCGAGCATACCAGTGGGCATGGGCTTCTGGAAAATGTACTTTTGTGGGTCCATCCCGGATATGAGATAAGTGGTGTAAGCATAGAAATAATGCCTCAATTTCTGAGCTACCCAAGTCAGAGCACAATAGGTGCACTCTAATAAGGAGTAACAGGCCTCGTACGGGGTGAACGTCTTACTGAGGTAGTAGATGGCCTGCTCCTTTTTCTCTGTTTCATCATGTTGCCCCAGAACACAACTGAATGCTCCATCCAAAACTGCAGGATAAAGCAATAAGGGCCTTCCTGTCTCGGGCGGAACAAGGACTGGTGGCGTTGACAAGTACTCCTTGATTCTATCGAAGGATTTCTAAAAATCGTCGGTCCATCTAGTAGCAGCGTCCTTCTTTAGCATTTTAAAGATGGGTTCACAAATGACTATGGACTAGGCTATAAACCGGCGGATATAGTTGAGTCTCCCAAGAAACTCATCACGTCCTTCTTGTTCTTTGGTGGTGGCAATTCTTGGATGGTTTTGACCCTTGATGGGTCCAATTCTATTCCTCGATGACTCACGATGAAACCTAGTAGTTTTCCGACAGGGACCCCGGATGCACACTTAGCGGGATTCAGTTTCAGGTTATACCTTCTCAGTCTGTTGAAGAACTTTCACAGATCTTCCATATGATCAGTGGCTTTCTTGGATTTGATGATGACATCGTCCACATATACCTCGATCTCCTTGTGTATCATGTCGTAGTAGTCATGGCTCTCATGTAGGTGGCACCAGCATTCTTCAATCCAAATGGCATCATTTTGTAGCAATTCATTCCCCACGGCGTGATGAAAGCCGTTTTCTCTACATCCTCCTCATCTATCCATATCTGATGATACCCAGCGAAACAACCAACAAAAGATTGCAACTCATGCTTGGCGCAGTTGTCGATAAGAATGTGTATGTTTGGCAAGGGGAAGTCAACGTTGGGACTGGCCCAGTTGACATCCCGGTAGTCGACACAGATTCTAACCTTCCCGTCCTTCTTTGGTACTAGCACGATGTTGGCTAACCATGTTGGATACTCGACCACTTTGAGAGCCTTACCCTTGACTTGCTTAGTAACCTCTTCTTTGATTTTCAAACTCATGTCGGGTTTGAATTTCCTGAACTTCTACTTTACTGGCGGAAAAGCTAGATCTGTTTGAAATTTATGAGCTACAATTGCCGTGCTGAGGCCAGTCATATCATCATACGACTAGGCAAATATGTCCTCATATTTTTTCAAAAATTCCGTATATTCCTCCTTTTCTGCTGGCGATAAGTGAACACTGATGCGAGTTTCTTTGACATTCTCTACATCTCCCAATTAATGACCTCAGTTTCTTCCAGGTTGGACTTAGGTCTGTTCTCAAAATTCTCAACCTCTCTGACAACCTCTTCAGGTATTTCATCTTCTTCTAAATCTATGTCCTTTTGTTGCGTTGTTTCGTTGCAAGTCACAGTCGTTGGTTCATCGTCAAGATAAGTAATAGTAATGCTGTACAAAATAAAGTAAATGATAGAGAAAATAATAAGCGATATACATATATATATATATATATATATATATATATATATATATATATATATATATATATATATATATATATATATATATATATATATATATATATATATATATATATATATATATATATATATATATATATATATATATATATATATATATATATATATATATATATATATATATATATATATATATATATATATATATATATATATATATATATATATATATATATATATATATATATATATATATATATATATATATATATATATATATATATATATATATATATATATATATATATATATATATATATATATATATATATATATATATATATATATATATATATATATATATATATATATATATATATATATATATATATATATATATATATATATATATATATATATATATATATATATATATATATATATATATATATATATATATATATATATATATATATATATATATATATATATATATATATATATATATATATATATATATATATATATATATATATATATATATATATATATATATATATATATATATATATATATATATATATATATATATATATATATATATATATATATATATATATATATATATATATATATATATATATATATATATATATATATATATATATATATATATATATATATATATATATATATATATATATATATATATATATATATATATATATATATATATATATATATATATATATATATATATATATATATATATATATATATATGATAAACTGAGATGCTTTGATTACATACAAATTATTTGAAATATCGGAGCTCTTTTCGGAATTAAAGACAATGCGGAAAGAAAATCAACTAGTAAAGTAGACTAAAAAAATGTGATGCATGCTGCTTATGTTTAGCCTTGCTACCCTGAAGCCTTCCGGGCCCTGACGGTCCTAATTGACCAATTGCTGAGGCGGTCTCCTCTGTTCACAACTTGTATGGAAGGGCCTTCCCCCCCTCCTCCTCAAAAAGAACACAACAGTCCATATCATCATACTCTAGGAACAAATTCTTCATGGCTGCCAACATTTCATCTTCTTCGGACCCATACATAGTATCTGTTGGCTGGATAGTTTGATCCAGGATAGGTATCGAAAACTACAATGGATAGTAGGGGCCGTGCCATGGTGGCGACCAGTTCTGGAAATCTTTCCAAGTATAATCATACCCTAAGCCAAAGTATGTGCCATGCTTCTTCAGTTTTATAAGCTTAGTGATCCCCTGAAGATTTTTACCGAGCCCCTTTCCAGGCTCGTACCCATACCAATTCAGGATGCTTTCAATCTTGTTGTCCAATCACTTGTCTTTGTCTACAGCGTTGACCCTTTCGATATGGTGGTATGTCTTTCCGCCTATTTTCCTTCTGCCTCCAATCATCGGGATGGTCTGGTGACTATATATAAGGTTACTACCATCACCATTAATGATCACCTCTAGGTGGTTCTATTCAAACTTTACCACCTGATGCAGGGTTGATGCTACGACTCCAGTAGCGTGGATCCAAGGGCATCCTAACAGCAAGTTGTAGGATGCCGGGAACGTCTATCACTTGGAAGTTGACGTAGAACCATGTTGGTCACATTTGCAAGCACAGACTGATTTCTCCAATAGTAGATCTCTGGGATCCATCGAAGGCTTTGACATTGATAGCCTCATCTCTGATCTCGTGTAGGCCTTTCCCCAAAGTTCTGAGAGTTACAAGCGGACAGATGTTGAGGCTTGATCACCCATCGATCAGAACCCTGGTGATGAAATAATCTTCACATTGCACGGTGATGTGCAGTGCCTTGTTGTGGCCCAAGCGTTCTAGCAGCAATTTGTCTTCATGGAAGGTTATTTTGTGGCTCTCCAACACTTGCCCTACCATGTTCGCCATCTTTCCCCTGGTTATATTGCTGGGCACGTAAGCTTCACTCAGTATCTTCATCAAGGCATTCTTGTGAGCGTCTGAACTTTGCAGAAGAGCCAGGATAGATATATGTGCCGCTATTTTGTTCAACTGTTCAGCGATCGAGTACTCCTTAGCCTGTATTTTCCTCTAAAGATCGTCGGGTCCTATCTCAATGGGATGCCCCAGAGTTTGCTTGCCGGACTCAACTAGGTGCTCTGAGGTGTAGACCCTCCCTGTTCTAGTCATTCCTTGTGCGGCAATTGTTTCTCCTGTCTTTGTCTTTCCTTTCCTCCTAGCTTTGGCAGTGTAATCCCATGGTATGGCATTTGAGTGGAATGGTATCATGTCAGTCATTGCCACTGGAATAAGCACCCTTGGTGGTAACACAACAACTTCAAAGGGTGTGGGTGCCTTTGGAACTCCGAATTCAACTTCGATTGGCCCGGTCGCCTTTGCAGAAGGAGGTTCTTCAAATTCAAGAGGCAAAGACATACTCACTTCATCATCCGTGGAGGGCTGATTCTGCACAACAATTGGGTTAAGGGTAACTACCCGCTTCTTTGGTTCATCCCTTTCAGCAATCAAACCTATTGACCCTTTGGGGTCCCAATCATCCTCGATCTCGATCATATGAATGTCTCCACCTTTGTGGTCAGGTAGGGGGTTTTTACGAACATTAGGAGAGGGATCCTTTGCTACAATGACCTTATTATTGATCAGGTCTGAATCTTATCTTTTAGCGAACGACACTCATCAAGGGTGTGTCCTTTCATGCCGGAGTGATACGCACAGGTCTTGTTGGGGTTGACCCAATGGGAGGGATTTTCTGGAGCTTTGGCTGGACTAGGAGTGACGTAACCAGCAGCTTTGAGTCTCTCATATAGCTGGTTAATTGATTCTGCAATGGCTGTGTATTGTCTGGGAGGTTTACAGTCAAAATTTGGTCTGGGTCTTGGAAAATTTTGACGGGTGGGTGGTGATTGATAGTGAGAGGGTTGAGCATTATAAGCTTGGTAAATAGGTATTTGTTAAAAGTATCTGGGCGAGGCGGGTTGATATGTGAGAGGTGGAGAGGACTAGTAAACGGGAGGTGGATAGGAGGGTGCGGGTGCTTGGTAATTTGGGATAGGCTGATATGTAAGTGGAGGTGATGGGTAAGTGTGGTATTTTGGTGGTGATTTGGCTCCTTGTGTGATCATCACGGCACTTACATCTTTTTTCTTGGATGCGCCACTAGTTTGTAAAGCTTTATTGGTGGCTTGCAATGCTTCAAGATTTGTAACTATACCATTCTTGATGCCTTCTTCGATTCTTTCTCTGAGTTTGATGATATCAGAGAACTTTTGACCCTCGATCAACATCAACCATTCATAATATTGGGGATCCTAAGCACGGATAATGAACCTATTCATTTGCTCTTCTTCCAGGGCTGGCCTGACCTTTCCAGCTTCTGACCTCCAACGAGTGGCATACTCGCAGAATGTTTCTGTGGGCTTCTTCTTCAAATTCTGCATGTAGAACACATCTGGTGCGTTCTCCGTATTGAAACGGAATCTATCCATAAAGTCAGATGCCATGCCTACCCAACTCGTCCATTTCTTGGGGTCCTGACTGATATACCAGGATAGCGCATCTCCCTTCAAGCTCCTCATGAAGAGTTTCATGCGGATTTTCTCGTCTCTTCCAACCCCAACTAACTTGTCGCAATAGGTCCTCAGGTGGACTATAGGATCTCCGGTTCCATTGAACATTTCGAACTTGGGAGTTTTGCACCCCTCCGAAAGTTCAACATCTGTTTGAATGCATAAGTCCTCAAAATTCAATCCTTCAATGCCTTCGTTACCTTCCACACCCTGAACTCGGCTGGTTAATTTCTTGAGCTCTGCCGCTAAGTTCTTGATGAGGGAGTCCTTGTCATCAGACTTAGGTGCATTCGAGATTGGTTGGGTGTAGTGGGGTACAGTATGCACGAAAATAGGAGTGTTGTGGAGATGGTCGTTGGTGGTGTTCAGTGGTTCAGGAATGAGTAGTGGAGTGTTATTTGGAGTGTGGCATATGTTGCAGGTATGAGTGGGTTGTATCTGTGGTTACAGGGTGTTTTGTGGAGGTGCGGGATTTTGGGTGTTGACATTAGGAGCAGTGAGGGAAAATGATAGGTTCGCCAAATTCTGAACCTGATCCAGTTCTTCTTGGAATTTCAACAGCTTTTGTTCTAGTTGTGCAGTAGTTTCCTTAGCAACCGGGGTACCCTGAGGAATCTCAATCTACTTTCTAGTGCTTGTATCTCCCATTTTGCCTTTGTTCTTGTTCCGGACAGGACTCAGAGGAGGAGGAGGTAGAGGGCCCTTGGATCTTGTGGAGTATGTTATTGGTGCCAAAATGCACAAACTAACCTTTGGGAAGGGGAATAAAAATAAAAGAAAAACAAAAAGGTAACAATTTAGTGTGGGTTTTGAGGAAAAATGTTGCAGTATTTAAGCACATTGTGCGGGAATATAAATTGTATCCTAATTTTGGTGCCTTGTTGTGCTCGAGGTAGGCCTAGCGACACATAATTTTGGAGAGCTTATAATGTTAAATGCCTTGTTTTATTGATAAAAATAAGACGAATCCAAACAACTCTAAATAACAGAAAGTAAGTGGCCATTGCCTTTACTACATCATTAAGGCAAAATAAAGGACTTCTAACTACTTGGTCCCAGAAGGACCATCCCCAGATTGGGCATCCTTGTTTCCCTCGAACAGCTCCTCTAACTCGCGTAGTCCTAGCAGTAAGTAGGCTCGGGCCAAGTGTCCGCCTACATTTCCTTCAGCGTTCTGGCAGTCTTTGATCCTCTTGATGAACTTTCCTTCCAGCTCTACTAGACCCCGCTCCAAATATCTTAGTCGGTTGTTGGCGCTGACAACCATTTCTTTCCACTCCTCGATCAATTTCTGATGGGCTTCTTGTATTTCCCGTTGCTCACTTTCATACTCTCGAATTCTCTTGCGCAGTTGATTATACATAACTTGTGCTTCAACATGCTCGTCAATAATTCTGTGACCCCGAACGGATCTTGGCTGACCCATGCCATTGTCTTCTAACCAAACCAAATAATGAGGCACATAACCGGTGTGGTACCTGTCTGTCTCAATGGATTCTTTCCCCAAAATGATTTTGCAATGCCACAAATGCTGAGCTTGGCACATGTGAGGGCTATCATCATCCTGGAAATCAGCCCTGAGGTGATTCATCTTATCGATCTTCGGTATGATTTGTTTTCTCCCAATTTGTCTCATGACTCGGAGAGGAACGTAAGGATAAGTTCCCCTCAAGCCAATCAGTATGAGGAATGGTGCATCTCGGGATCGAACGATGAACTCATCCGTGGGGAACCACTCAAACTTCCATTGTAATTGGTCTTCCCTCAGATTTTCAAATAATTCCACCCATCCTCTGGCATCCTCTGGATGTGCGAACATTCTAGGCATATAATTCATACGCCTTGGCTGGTGGAAGGCGATATGATCATCCCAATCTCTGCATAGAATGTCTTGTCGATACTCTCCTTTCTGGAGGTGTTCCATGAGCCACAGCTGAAGCAATAAATTGCAACTCTCAAAATGACTACCTTGTTGTTGACACTTATTCAAGGCGCGGTATATCTCGGCGACGATCATGGGCACTATGCTGAAAGTCTGCCCACTAATCCCTTCCATCAGAGTCTTGGTTACCATGGCTAGTCTGGGGTGGATCCTAGCGCTCTTCATAGGGAACACGATCGTTCCCAAAAAGCAAAACATGAAGTCAAAAACCCTTCTACGGACGTGCCCCAATGAGGTGATAGCAAATTCGTCTGAATAGGTGCGGTAGACTTGCTATAGAAATACCTCTCATATAGATAGTCAAACGGGATGTAGGAGTCTTTCAAACAGGTTAAGTCTGGGTTTTTCTTCAATCCCATCATCTTAAGAAAACCCCTCCCTTTGCGATTTTCTGGCATGAGCAAACCCGGAGTCTCCCAAGGAATCCCAACTAGACCCCCTATTTCTTCAACTAAAGGAGTCATTTCTAGGTCACCAAAGCGGAACACAGATTTGTCACTATCCCAGAACAGCGTTACAGACTCTATGATTCTGTTGTTGGGCTGAATCTCAAGGAGAGAAGGCAGATTCCCTATGTACTTGTGGACGAGTGTTTGATCACTTGAGTGGAGGTCATTCTACCAATTCAGCAGCCTTGGATGAATGTTGGTTGCCATACCAAATCTGGGGATCTCGTGCCTCATTTTTTTCAAAATAGAGTGTTAGGCCCTTACCCCCACCAGACTCGACTATTTAAATCAATAATTAGCATAGCAAAGCATTTAAGTTCTCCAAATAAATGCACAGAACGTGAAGGCATCCGTTTGGGTTTCAAGGAAACCCGCTGGACTTTGGACAAGGCTATCTTAATGAGTTATTATGTGGACAATATAACTGACTCGGCTAGTTTTGACCATGATGCATGTACAGTTTAATGGAGTAAGGTTTCTATTTTAAAGTGCTAGACTGGTACCCTTGAGCAGACAACTCAAGAGGGAAAGAGTCGACTACACCGTTGATCGACTGGTTTTACCGCAAATATGCCTTTGCCAAATTTAAAGGGGGTGATAGTATTGGAAGTGCGCAACCACTCATTATAAGCGTTGCTATAGGATTTTGTTTGGTACGAATGGAATATGATGTTGAAGATGCAATTTACAAGGATGAAACAAATTGACATGTATTTTCACGTTCATACAATAAAGTTTACAATGATTGCTTAGAAATTACAACAGTATTGATGGAAAAGAAAAATACATTAAATAAAAGAGATAAAAGAAAGCAATAAAGTCACATATAGCATGCAATGGTAAAAGCCTGAAGAAATCCCCAGCAGAATCGCCATGTTGTCGACGCCCCCCCCCTTTTCCTCGCGAAATTGGGTTCACGACATTCGGGAAGACAACTCTATTCCCACTTTGGGAATTGGGTTTTGGATTTTGGAGAGTCACCACCTAATTATTATAGTGCATTAGGACACTTTAAGAAGAATTAAAGATGAAAACCAGAGTTGGGTAAGGGCTTGAAATTATCCCGAGGGGGAAGGTGTTAGGCACCCTCTCAAGATCCACTAGTGTGGTTTTTGGCCATGCTACAATTGTGACTTTAAATGCAATCAAATCGGTTAACAAGCAAGCATTGCAAATACGGGAAAACTGTTACAAATAAAAATTTAAAAATGCTGAAATTTAGAAGACAACAGTTTTGCAATTTAAGAAGCGATACGCAATGAGGGGAGAGATCAAATAATGATACAGATAACTTAGGGAAATAAACAGAAGCGGAAGTTTGAAAAAGTTTTGGGCAACTTTTGAAAAATCTGAAAATAACAAACTAATGAAGAGGGAGGGGGTCCTAGGTTCATACACTACATGGATCATTCGCACAACACCGGTACCTGATTGTACGCATAGTGTTATCATGTAATCATCATCTCCATGTCTACCCTTCCCACCCTGTAAAAGTATTAAAGTGCGGAACGGTATCGTTTACTTACCGCATGCTACTGCCCTTCCCAATCCTATCAGTACCGGGATATTAGGACTTCTAATCCTAAAAGGGAAAGAAAGGGATGGATGCTTTTATGTTGCTTAAAGGATAAAATTCTACTCGACATTCAAAACAAGTAGCAAGCAAGACGGGAGAACAAACAATCATACAAGGCTCAAATTAACCCGAGAAATTAAATAATAATTTAGTTTAGCATGCCTTAACAAATACTGGTTTGGTCTTAGATTAAAATTTAAGCAGCGAACGGACTGGTTCAACACATGTGTTTTAGGCAGAAAGTCTGCATTAGGCAACTTGGATACAGTTATCAGGTATTAAGGTATTCAATGCGAGTTATTTAGAAATGTACTAATTTAGAAAGATAGACTAATGCAGAAGAGTTTTTGAAAGAGAGAATAGACTGCAGACTTAGCTTAGAAATGAGTTTGAAAGAAAATCAGCGGACTGTCCGGTTATAAACACAAAAATAATTGTAAAGAATTTTGGAGAAAAGACAGAACTATCCGTGGAAAGAGTAAGCTGCAGAACTATTTTAAAAGACGAGGTCAGGAAGACTAGAATTTAGTTGGAAAACGCTTAGGCAGAATATTAGAAAAGAAAGTATTTCAGAAAAGATGCAGATTTGGAAAAAAACTCAACTTTTAGGACAAATGTGCACTGATTCGAGAGAGTTTTATCAAAAAGATTAAGGCTTTTGAAAACGTTACTGAATTAAGGTGTGAAGGGCTAGCTAACAGATCATTATCAGACGAACTTGATGCGAAATCCAATAGGCATGATATCTACATTTGATTTTTCAAAACCTGTTAAAGAATTTAAGAAGAGATGACTATTTGTAGTTAATCCTACAGTTTTCCTAATGAATATGCATTCACTATAGATATGATATCTATACATGAATTTTCAGAAGAAGCTTAGAGTTCCTATAGGCACGATCTCTACATGCGTTAGCTACAGAATATGAGCATTAAATCCTATATGCATGCTTTCTATGTGATTTTCAATATAGTTAAACATTAAAACCTATAGGTAGGATTTATAGGTGACTTGCAGCATAATTAAACATTAAAACCCTATAGGCATGGTAGCTATGTGATTGAATCAGAGATGTTAAACAGACTAATAGGTAGGATTTCTAAAAAAAGAGTCCTAAAGCATGATATCTACCCTTATTGTTGCAAGAAAGTAAAAATCCCTCCCACACCCTTCTACTATATTCCCCAAGTTTCATAAAAAATTATTACAACTTAATAAATAAAACTGGAAATTAAAGATACATCAAAAGCTAACAGATGGATCCAAGCAGCCTAATTCAATCTTGATGTCTAATAACATGTGTTTCACCAACTCTGGGATCCAGATTTCCAAAGCCTTCTCTTTTATCCAAGGTGTTTCAAAGTTCCTAGGAATCTCATGGATTCCTGGAATTGCTTACACCCAGGATATCATCAGAATTAGAATATTTCAGTATGGAAAAGCCAGCTCTCAGGCAACCAAGTTCAGAGGGAGCTCAGCGGTCCCAAAGAATGGCTTGCAAGAGAGGGGCAGAACTTATAGCTAGGAATAAGTGCAAAGTGAAAGGGAATTAGGGGGCTATAACAAGTGGTGGTCATACCTAGCCACAAAACAGGCTGGCACACCTCTGACCAAATCTATTTAGCCAACAAACATGCGCATAGACCTATGAAGGTTAGACCATGGTCTGGACAGTGATTAGGACACTGTTAGACCAAGGTCTTAGGCTCAGAGCACACATAAGGGGAAAGGGAGTGGGAATTGATTGAGTTAGGGATTCAAAGAACCCAGTTCAAAGTCATAGACAACAATATTATAGTGCTGCTATGCCTTGAACCATACGCACATACAAAGGGAAAGGGTATTCATATAAAAAAAAAGTAGTTGCAAAGTTGCAGAAACATAGTGAAGGGAAACCAAACAAAATTAGAATGTAAACACATAGTGGAGTAGCATTATTTAAACTAAGAGAAACATACCAGTTGAAAAGTAAGGATAAGCAGAACAACAGAGTAAGCAAATAGCAGGAGCAAACTCAAATTCTCAGCAGAACACTTGAAAGTTCAGAGAGAACTCAAAGGTACTTCAGAAGGTAAAGAGTAGAAGTAGAGAGAAGAAGAGAGTATAAAGCAGAGCTATGTGTATAAGATTGCAATTTGAGAGTCTGTTCAATTGTCTTTTTTTAGTGCAGAAAAGAAGTCTCCTTTTATATTGTAGAAAACAAGTAGGAAGAGGCAAGAAATAATTTTGAAAAGATTAGTCTTAATGATTTCCCTTCAGTCAAGGGATTTGATTTCAAATGGGTGTAACGTAATTAAGGAAGGAAAATAACTAAAACCCTTTTCCAGAGTAATATAATAGGGGTAAATACATAGAGGCATTATTTAAGGAAAGAGTCTGGTAGTACACGGTTTGGGCTAAAACAAGTAAAGGGAATCAATCAACAGCCTGTAAAATCAGGAGTTGAGTTTCGGTATGCATGAATCCAACCAGGAAAGGTGGAGAGGGGTTTAATTTAGAGAAAATCAGTAACACTCAATCAAACCTTATAAAAAAGAAATTCGGAATCAATCACCAGTTGGCAAAAGCCTTTTGAAAGAAAAGTTTATCACATATAAAGCATAAAGACATGTAAAACAAGAGAGAGACTAGTGTAGAAAAAATTCGGAGTCATAACAAAGAGGTCGAGTTCATTTTGTAGATTTGGAATAAGTCTGAGAGAGTCAAGGGTCCTGAATGGAACCTTAGACCAAACACAAAGTCAAACATGCCCAAACCCCCACCCCCTCCCCCCCAAATACTAGGGTTTCCGACTCGAATCAGATGTATAGACGAGAAGACAATAACTAGAACAAGCTCAGTAGTCTTTTTCAGAGACTTATGAGAAAACAAACAAATAGCATAGCAGGTTCAAGGAAAATGGAATGTAGAAACCAATTTTGAAGCACAGGGAACACGTTTAAGCAAAGCTTTCCACTCAAACAAGTTCAGAAGAGAAGAGGTGATATAAGCTTAGGAAAACAGTAGATAAAACATGCTTTGAACTCAAAACGAAAGTCTAGTAAAGGCAAACAAGGGATTAAAAACTCAGTAAAAAAAAATACAGTAAAGGGTCGCATAAGACAGACATGTAAAAGAATGCTATAGAAACCAGTATAAGATAGAACAGAGCACAAATTGAAGAACGTGCATAATACGGCAAATACAAGGACACAAGAGCAAACACGCGAGAAAAGGACATAAGAACATGGCATAGACTGATTCACACAGAGAAAAGAAGAAAAAGAAAAGTCATAAAATGTCTTTAAATTTCTTCAGAAACCCTAAATCGGAAACAAATAAATTTTGAAAGGAAAATTGGGGAAAACGTTTTAAAACTCCATTAGAGCACAGATATAGCATAGATCTAAGAAGACAACCAGAGAAAAACCTTGAATAGATTTGGGGTTTTAGAGAAACCCTCGAAATGAAAAGGCTTGGAAGAAAGTCTGATCTTGAGCCGGAGATGGTAGAAATAGGCTCCTAATGCTTGGACATGTCGAAGCAAGGCCGGAAATGCCAAAGAGACTCGAATCGGCCAAGGTCTGGACGAGGACCTTTGAGGTCGAGCCTTTAATCTTCCAAGAGCACACGTATAGGAGAAGGAGGAGGTGAGTAGAGGTTGTCCATGGCTAGATCAGCCATGGATTCCGGTGGCTTTTAGGTCGAAGAGAGAGGTGGGGTTTCAGAGGTCGAGAGGATTCGAGAGAGATGAGGATTTCAGATTTGGCTGCTAGAGAGAAATGATGGGTTAGGGTTGGGTTAGGTGAGTTTTAAAGGGAAAGGAGTGATCGTGGCCGTTGATCAAAAGGATCAACGGCCAAGATTAAAAGAAATCCGGGCGGGTTAAGGAATTAGGTCAAGGGGTCAGGTTAAAAATGAAAATTGGGTCGTTTAATTGGGTTTGAAATTGGGTTGATTTTAGGATAAAATTGTAATGGAATTGGGGTTATAATTGAAATGAAATGAGTCTAAAACTTAAATAGTCGGTTTTTCCCTTTTATTTTTTATAAAATGATAGAACTAATTTTGAAATTAAATTAAAGGTACTGAATCAGTTAATGACATATAAATATTAATTTAAAAATACTGGAACCAATTTTATAATTATAAAATACTATAAAATCTTAAAGAGGCTAGTATTGCAATTTCATGCAATTTAGTTTCAAAAATACCAAATGAATTTGTAAAAATATGCAAAAATCGTGTTCGCTATACTTTGATGTAAATATGAGAATAAAAATAAATTTCTCACAAAAATGATAGTTTTAGGAATAATTATCGGATTTTATGGTATAAAAAATAGGCAATAATTTGGTTTAAAAATCATTAAAATGCAAAAACCCTTTGGTGTACTTATATATGCGTTTTTGATAGTATTTTGGGTATAAAAATACATAAGGGAAAAATTGGGTATCAACAACGGTGGTATTCGTCCACGCCCTTTGTTGTTGATGATGAGGAAGATGGAGATTGGGAGTGGATTAGTCGGTTCATCCGGGTTCGAACGGCTAACTTTATTCTTGCGGACCTTGTGACGTTCCCCGAGGAATAGAATTACACACGTGAGTGGAGCGTCCCGTGCTTTCTCAAATTTGCTCATGGTGAAAGCTAGTTTCGTAATTGTCTTTCCTTCTTTTCTGTAGCAATTTCGTAGGCGCCAGGCAAAGTTCCTGATCTGCCTGGTTGGGTCCGGAAGCTTGCGACCCACTCGACTTGTGATAAGCCTAGATGGAAAGTTGTGCCCTAGGGCAGATGGGAAGCCAAACATCATGGTATGGGTGTGTACTACCTTTTCCTTATCCCTTGTTTATTTGGAGAGACATTTTCCCTTTTTGTGTGCTAATTTTGCAATCGCAGGTATCGGAGAGCCTCCAAAGGCGAGGATGTGCTCCTCTGGAGAGGGGGAGGGGTTGCTAACTTTCAAGATGAAGGGCGACAATAATAAATAGGACATGTACTTTCAGGGCGATGGAGCTCACAGTAAGGCAAAATTGGGCTGAGTCTTTGAGGAGGAAACATCGTTCGAGCCTGCTGGACCTGAAGTTTTTGGTTCTGGAAAAATGGTTCATCCGAGCGATCTTACTTTGATCGAGATTGATTCATCCAAGGCCGAGGGGACTGGATTAATAGAGGTGTGCTCGACCTTCGAGGAAGTACGCCAATTTCACTTTGTAGTGAGTTTTGACGTAGGCCTTCCGAATCTCGAGTCTTCCCTTCCTTATCGAGTTTTTCTTTTGCAGGATTTTGACAGGCTTAGGTCTATGCTGCTCCATCATGGATCTAAGCTCTGGAAAGCTCTAGATGATGGTAGGTCCCTTAGGCTCATTTGCAAAAAGAAGGAAGTTGAGTTGGTATACTAGCGACAAGAGGCATATCGGAGCTCGAATTACGAGAACTATTTGATGGAACAGGTAACTTTCCATACCGGCTGAGTATGCATTTTGCTTTGTAACTTCTAAGGTTAAATTTTTGCCTATCCCAACTGCAGAAAAAGATGGAGGCCCTAGAACATCTTAGGGGTGAAGCCGATCGAATCAGAATGACTATGGTGAGCTAAGAGCTCGGGCGCAGGTTCAATCTTTAGAGAAGAAAGGTGCATTGGCTAAAGTTCCTGCCTTCGAGGTCCAACTCCACTTAGCTCATTATAATGCTTTAGTTCAAGAATATATAATCATGAAGCTCGAATCCAAACTTTTGAAGGTCGGGGCTAAGATTGTTGATGATCAGACCGAAGCGAAACTGAGCCGAACTAAGGTCGATCAGGAGATGGTAATTTATTTAAAGGCTGCTACAGATGCCCAAGTCGAGTTTAAGAAGTTCCTCGACCGTGACGAGGGGATGAAATAATATATTCGTTGCAAATCCCGAAGATAGGTTCTCAAGGGGATCGGTGCTAGGATTTTTTCTCCCGAAAGAGTTGGCACGAGTGTGGTGCTCGGTTACTCCTATCTGATGCCGAGGAGAGTGAAGATGAGGATGATAGGTCGTAGCCCTCAGGATGGGATGTAGATTTTTTCATTTTGTATGTAATATCTTCAGAGCATGTTTGTAGATGGAGAATGCATTTTTTCGTGTCTAATGGTAAGCAACCCTCACTTCCAATCGAGAGGTTGTGAGTTGGAGTCTCCCCAAGAACAAGGTAGGAAGTTCTTGGAGGGAAGGATGCCGGGGGTCTATTTGGAAATAGCCTCTCTACCCCAGAGTAGGGGTAAGGTATGCGTACACACTACCCTCCCCAAACCCCACTAAGTGGGATTATACTGGGTTGTTGTTGTTGTTGTTGTTGTAAATAAAAGAGAACTTGTGGCTTTATTTCTTCTGTTTTGCTTTTGGCCAGGTGGACTGCTTTTAGAGTTGATGAGAATCCTTATATTCATAATATGGCCATGTGGCTTATTAGGCAGGCCCGGGCTCTTACGCGCTCGGCCGATGCGACCTTTAGTGTAAGATGGAGCTCAAGATCTTATGCTTTTGCTTAATTTTTTTGGTTTTAGTCTCTGAGTCAGGCTTCAACTCGAGCTCATTCGAACCTCAAGATTTTGCGTTTGCATGGGCGGGCGATAATGGCTCTTACGCCTTTGAACAAAGCAATCTTTTGTGTGCGTAGACCTGAGGCTTGTTAGGCTGGCAACGATGGCTCTTGCACTTTGCCCTTAGGCTTGTGTAGTTAATTATTTTTACTTCTGTATCCGAGTCGGGTTATGACTCTTGCTCATTTGAACCTCAAGTTTTATGTTTGTGTGAGTTGGCTACAATGGCTCTTACCCTTTGGGATGATGCAGCCTTTTATGTAAGCTGGCAACAATGGCTCTTACGCTTTGGGCTGATGCAGCCTATTATTTAAGCTGACGATGATGGCTATTACGCTTTGGATCGAAACAACCTTTTATGTAAGCTGACGACCATGGCTCTTACGCTTTCGGCCGAAATGATCTTTTAATGTAGGCATTATTTTCCTCTCGTTAAGGATTTTTGCAATGATTTTTCCTGACCCATTATCGGTTTGGGAAGAACCTCGATTTCATGTCAGTTGCAGCGATGTTCAAGCACCTTGGAAGGTTTGGCTCATAGGCTGAGTAGCTTGAAGCCTTATGATTTGGAGCTGACATGGTCGGAGCTCTTTCGCCTATCAAGGGTAACCTGTTTAATCGATTCTTTTTGAAGTAAATTCGAATTAATAGCCTATGATTTTGTAGCGACGGTCAGGTGTCCCCAAGTCACATTAATTCGGCTGGTACAGTCGTATGACTGTAGTCATTTTTGTTTGGCCGGAGCCATTTTTGGTCCCGAGTGTAGTAGTTTAGGCATTTATATCGAGGGTATGCCTTTTTAGGGGTTTTACAAATTTGATATATAGCCTAAACTTCATAATCAAGTTTATGCATGTAGTAAGATCTTATAAGATTTTCATTCCTTTTAAGGTCTTACCGTTTTTGTTGATACTTGGTACAAGTATGATTCATGCCTTGCTTGAGGTCTTACAGTTTTTGCTGATACTTGGTAAAAGTATGATTCATGCCTTGCTTGAGGTCTTACAGTTTGTGTTGTTGCCTTGTGTAAGTTTTACAAGACCGAGTCTGCCAGCTCGGGGTCTTGCGACCTCGGGGTTTTTAATAAATGGTGATTGGTGACAGTCTTTGAGTCATCGAGTTTGTTTTGGTTCGGGAGCCATTACTTGTAAGCTAGAAATTGCCTCGTTGAGGGATTATGATTTTGGAGATTTTGACCCTGAGGCATGACGCCGGTCTCTGAGTGTTCGGGACGTTTTTCTTTCCTGGAGATGATTCATGATTTTTGTGCTACCTCATCGAAGGCTTATAAGTTTAGAGCTTTAACACTGAGGCCATGCGGGTGCCGAGTTATTGACACCAGTCTCCGAGTATTTTTGGGCATTCTCGGTGGAGGGATCTTTGTTGTGAAAATTCTGAGTTTCCCTTGGAGTATGAGATGCTTTGGCAAAACATATTCTTTGATTGATTGGCGCAAGTACATGTCGTTTTGTTGTTGAAGGTCCGACTTATACCAAAATGATTCATTTGACCGTTTGGCCCGGTACATCATTTTCCTATTGGAACCTTGTTCCGCATTCCTCAGTTGTTTTTTTTAGTAGATGACCTTTCAGGGGGTGCCCTCTAGTTTTCGAGGTTGATTGCAAAAGAAATATTATACATTTGTTGGATCCGCCTTAGGTAGTGCACTGACGTTGCCTCGTTAAAAACATTATCGGTAAAAACCCTGTTTGGGAGAAAAACTCGATCGAAAGAAAAAAGTGAAATGGACGGTTTGAAACCTCGAGGTTCTCGAGCTGGGCCGACATCTTGACCGCTCTGATCGGGCAACTGCATATGGTTAGTGTAAAATAATGAAAAGGGAGGTGGTCGTACCTTGTCGTGGGATGTGCCAGCGATGTTCCAAGGTTTGATATGTTCCTATTGTTCATAGCGAGGACTCAGTACGGTCCTCTACTGTGTTTAGTCTGGCTTAGCCAAAGATGTAGTTTGATTATCCTTTGGCTCTTTCGAAAGGGTAGATATTGGTGTCTGTGCTACGTCATACACTGCGAACATTTCCCGTGCCGCGTGTTGTTCCCCGTAGATAGTTTTAACCTCGTCCTTTGATGGGAATTTTATCATTTGGTAGAGGGTGTATGGTACTGCTCTCATGGAGTGTATCCACGATTGCCTGAATAAATCGTTGTACCTCATGTCTCCTTTAATGACATGGAATTTGACATTTTAGGTTGTGCCGGCCATGCTGACTGGGAGAGTGATTTCTCCTTTCGTTATTTCACTTGTCATGTTGAATCCGTTAAGGACTTGAGTGGCGGGAACAATTTGGTCTAGCAGTCCGAGCTGCTCTATTACCCTCGGCCTGATAATGTTGGACGAGCTACCTAGATCCATGAGTACACATTTTATTTGAAATGAATTTATGAGGAAAAATATTACCAGTGCGTCGTTATGAGGTTGGGACAAGGTTTCGGAGTCCTCCTCACTGAATGTGAGGGCATCTTTGGGCACATATCCCTGGGTTCACTTTTCTTTGGTGATGGATATTTTTGTTGTTTTCATCACGGGTTTTTGGGGAGTGTCGACACCCCCAACATCATGCGGATAATATGTTATGGTTCATTTTTTTTTGTTCTTCTTGGAAACTTCTCTTTCTCAGAATTGATTTTTAGCTCGATCGCTCAAAAATTCTTGGAGGTGACCTTTATTTAATAGCCTAGCTACTTTCTCTCGGAGCTGGTGGAAATCTTCGGTCCGCTGGCCGTGCGTATTGTGAAATTCACATACTAAGATGTGATTCCTTTGGGAAGGATCCGATTGAATGGGCCTAGGCCATCTGGTGTCTCTAATTTTGCCCGATGGCAAACACGATGTTTGACTCATCGACATTAAAGTTGTATTCTGATAAGCATCATGCCCCTGTTAGCCCTGTGTTTCCTTCGATTCTGGCTCTATCAATGAGTTCCCGAGGAATCTGTCCTCAGTTTATCAATCAATCGTTGCAAGGTGGGTTGCACCTCGGGGTGTTTCTCTTGTCTACGGGGTACCTGTTCGGTTTTGAATCTTTCGTCAGGAGCCTACTTGGATATACTGAGCCGGAGGGTGCTTCCACCTAGTCATCCTCGACCCTGATCTTTGACTGATATCGATTGTGGATGTCCGATCAAGTTACGATGGGATACTCAATTAGATTCTCTTTCAGTTGCCTTGATGACACTGAGCTTCATTTATTCAGGCCTTGGGTGAAAGCCCGCACCACCTAGTCTTCGAAAACTGGAGTTAGTTCCATTCATTCAATTTGGAATTGAGATACGAATATCGCAAGATAATCGAAACGGGATTCGTTAATTAAAATTCAGAGTCGCCACTTGGGAGATTTATGGTGTCCCAAGTCACCGGTTTAAAATCCCAAATCGAGGAAAAGAATAACTCTGTTTAACAATCCGCGAACCAGAAATCCGGGTAAGGAATTCTGTTAACCCCGGAGAAGGTGTTAGGCACTCCCTAGTTCCATGGTTCTAGCACGGTCGCCCAACTGTTGTATTTGATTTTATCTGATTTCAAAACATGTTCTAACTTATGTGCCTTTTATTAGTAACCCGCTTTGTTTTTATTTTTAAGAATTACAACGTCGTGAAAATGAGCCTCGAACCACGTCACACCAGTGCACCCATGGTTGTCAACACATTTTGACTCCGTTGAGATTTGGATTTGGGTCACATAAATGTGCACCTGAATGTTAGGAATGTAATTTTATTAAAACCGTGCTTAAAGAGTCTAACGTATCATTATTTTGGGAAAGGCCGTGAAATTCGCTAAACGGCCCATCCCGAAGTCTAAAATATTTTTATGAAGCATAGAATGAGGGCCCCGCAATTTGTATTTTTATTTCGCGAGGCTCGTCTCATTATTTTTATCTAAAGGTTAATCCTAAGTGGATATGATTTTCTACTTGGTATTTGTCTCTATACAAGAGAAAACCTGATTGCTTAATATCTACTGGGTTGAATTCTTATGATTCAAATAAAAATTGTCCCAACCATCAATTTATGAAAGGGAAAAAACATATCTTAGCCAGCCTGTTTTTAAAAATAAAAAAAACAAAAGGACTGGCAGCTTGAGCCTGTTGCCGAGGAACCCAGGCACAAAAGGCATTATTCAATTTAACGGTGCAGCACCTGGGCCTCACGTCTGAGCCCAGAACAAAGGATTGAATGCAGACAAGGTTTAATGCTAATCAAGGAACCAAATTGAATCTTAACACATCAACGTGCTGAGTTTATGGCAAATTGACCAATTGACAAGTACACCAAATCAGGATTCCAATTCAATTTCAATATTCGGATTAATTCACAAATGATCTTTTACCGAATTACTATGAGAGTCCAAGCAATCAATTAATATTCGAATACAAATCCTTTTTCCTTATTGTGACTATAACAGGAGATCTTCAATTCAAAACTTATTGAGGGTTAACGAACTCATGAAGATTTAAACCTAAATTGATCCAAATTGCTGTCAATAATTATAACAAGAAGAACAATATACAATTATTCAATCTAACAAGCTGCCAGTCATTTGAATTATAAATTAAGCCTCATATTACCTGACTCTATGGATACTCATGACCACATCAATTTATTCAATCAAGTTAGTTAATGATTCACATTTAACATGAATAAACTACTGATGTTAATTGTGATTCTAAATCAGTCCTACTTTCTGTTTGTAGACAAATGCTAGCTAAAACTAGTATTGAATTGTATAAAATCCAGAATTACCAACTACAAACCAACAGTCCAAAAACAGTCCAGTAATCACAATTATAAAGTTCCCGTCATCCAAGCACGAGTCATATTCCAGTTATCATACTACACCAAAATGAACCAAGTTATAACACATCTAGATCGCTAGTCAAACAGTATAGTTTCAGTTCAGCAGTCCAGTTATACAATACATACATAAATCAAATATATTCCTAAGCAAATACAAGTCATGTATCATTACTTCTACTATGATAGCTCAGACATACATTTCGCAGAAACATGTAGATAGATACTTCATTTCATCATTGCACTTCATAGCTTCATCATACATGATTCGAATGTGTACCTAGGAATCGAATTACAGCAGAAGAAGAGGAGATCAGCAGCAAGTAACAATGGCTAGTATCCAAAAGCCAAACACAGCAACAATAGAGACAGTTTTGGACTAAAATCACTTCACAAAAACTCAGGAAACTTCACAGAAATACAGCACCAGCAGATGACCAAAATAAACTGATCGAACCCCAAAAATTGCTCGAAATCAAATAGAGATGCCTCTGAACCTTCTAATTATCATAACTGAACCAAACGCAAATATACACCAATAACTAAAGGTTGAAATTCATTCTCAGTTTTAATGAAACAGTAACTTTTTTTTTTATTTTGGACGGTTTTCTATTGTTTTTGAATTTTTTTTTTGGTTTTTCTTTGAAGAAAGCTAAGATCAAAAGGATTTTGAATTTGAAATTTGAATTCCAGATCTGAAACTGGAAGAGTGTTGTTTAGGGGGGAATTTTGGTGGCCAAAAAAACTTGTTATTCAAGGCAATACACATGCCATTTTATAGGCATAAGGGAGGGCAGCCCTGAAATCCTCTATTTACAATGCAGTCCCTTATTTATTTTCAGATTAATCCCTTATTTTCTAAATTGTTACCCAAGCTACTTTCCTAAGTTTTCTAAAACCTAACTTGAGCCCTATTCTAGAAGATTCTAAGGAGTTCTATTCTAATCTACAGCATTCCATCCTGTTATTAAAGTCTAAAATACCCCTGAACCCCCATGAAATTACCATCTTAGTCCCAAATGAATTCAGTCCTCTTTTTACCCTAATTGAATCTATCAACTATAACCAATATCTCACTTAACTAGGGTTAAATTCAAGGGTCACACTCAAACAGTCCCTCAGAATCAAAACAACTCGGCAAACAAAATAAATCATGAAATTAAACCTATCAACTAAATTGAATTGCAGGATTAAAACACAGAATCAAATTCAGAAGAACCTAAAGCTATTATCAGTTAAACTAATGAAGCAAAACATATTTAAACATGCTGAAATCTAAGGCATTTACCCTAACTGAATTATCAAAGGAAACAATTATCATTACTGATTAAAAGAAAAGCAAACTAATCAAAAGAAGACCTATGCACTCGACATTGATTCAATCTAACTCTAGATTACCTAATCAGAAAAGGAAGACGGGCATGAAGAAACAATTAATTGGCTAAAGAAAAGATAAAAGGTAAAAGGAAACTTACTAAGATTCTGCCCTTCCCCCATTTAATTTCAACAATTTCACTCTTGGTGAGGCTTGAATGCTTCTTAAGATGAGTCCGCCATGAAGAGAGTGAAGGTTTTGGGGAACTTAGAGTTTTATCAGAAAATGTCGATGCAAGATTTGAAGATTTTGGTCGACATTTGATGGAAAATAGTTGTAGATTTGGGCTGAGGGGATTGAGAAGGGTGTTTGGTGTTAATTTGAGGCCGGTTTGTGGTGGCGCCGCCGTGCACGGTTGTGGCGGCGCCTAGGGTTTGGGGGAAGGCGGTGAGATGCCGGCGTTACAAGGTTTGTACGAGGATGATGAGAGATGTTTTAGGCTGTGGGATATTTTTAAGACACTTTTACTAAAATGGGGGGATCAATGGGGACCGTTGGATGGGGAAAAATTGACGGCCCAGATCAAACGATGCCCAAACGACGTCGTTTGAAGAGGGGTGGGGTTGGACAGGGTTGAGTTATAGGCATAGGCTAATTCAGGTGGGTTTTGGGTATTTGGGCTAGGCAAAATTAAGGAAAAATTGCCCAATTCAGGTCTCTTTCTAAGACAGCCCACTTCTTTTATTTATTTTGTATTTGCTCTTATTTGTTTTTGTTTTTCTTTTGTATTTTTATATTTTCTGATGCTGAATTAAAACTTAAAACCAAATTAACACTAAAATTTAGATTTCTTAATTTTCATACACTAATTCCTAATTTAAATGCAAACTAAGACACATTTGAACTAAAATACAAAAAGGACCATTTTTGTTATTTTCTTTTGTATTTATTCTAAAACAACTTAACCACTAATTAATCCCAAAATATGAAATTAGATCCTAAATGCAAATGTCATGTATATTTTTTATTTTTCATATGAATTAAAATGCACACTTAAAAATTCAAACAATTAACAGAAATAACACAAAATTCAGAAAATTGTAAAAATAATGAAAGAAAAATCATTTGTTTTGAATTTTGGGAATAATTCATATATAGGGCAAAAATCACATGCTCACAGCTGCCCCTCTTTGCTCGGAAACATGAAGAGTTTTCCGGCGAAGATAAGTGAGTAAATACGAGCGATTTTTGCCCGTTTGAATATTCCATGTGAAACATTTTGAAAACCGTCTGACCGTACCCCGCTTCAGAGGTTGCCTACATATCCTTGGCTAAAAAGGAATCAGGTCAGTGTAGTTCAGGAATGTCTGGTAGCTGGGACTACCAAGAGCTGTGATTTCATTGTTGTTGCTACTGTTACTGCTCGCTGACCTCCTTATTACACCGGGTCAAAAGAAAAAGAAGCTAGCCTAAGCTATAATCTATGAATTACAAGAATAGTCCTATTTATGTCTTCAAACTTGCTCTTGTGTTGCCTTGAACTTGTATTCTACTGGACTTCTTGTGTTGTTGCCTTGCATTATGATTGGCGATGTTTTGCCATTCCTCCGAGTGATACTTGACTGCTGAAATGTGACATATGTGCCTCTATTCTCCAGGCGGGCTCCTGATTGCGGACGGTTGAAAAGTATTCCCTTATTCTCCAGGTGGGCTCCTGACTGCGATGCTTGAAAGGTATTCCTTTGTTCTCCAGGTGGGCTCCTGACTGCGATGCTTGAAAAGTATTCCCTTGTTCTCCAGGTGGGCTCCTGACTGCGATGCTTGAAAAGTATTCTCTTGTTCTCTAGGTGGGCTCCTGACTGCAACAAAATAAACAAACAAAGAAAATTTCCTGCCCTAGTTTGATGACTCGGCACATCATGTTATCAAATATTAAACTTCAGCTAAAATTTGAATTGTACTTCCCTTGTTCTCCAGGTGGGCGCCTGATTGCTGAACTTGAAACGTATTCCCTTGTTCTCCAGGTGTGCTCCTGATTGCTGAATTTGAAAAGTATTCCATTGTTCTCGGGTGGGCTCCTGATTGCTGAATTCGAAATATATTCCCTTGTTCTCTATGTGGGCTCCTGATTGCAACAAAACAGACGAAACAAAGAAAATTTTCTGCCCCAATTTGATGACTGGGCGCGTTATATTACCAAATATTAAAACTTGAAAAATAAAATGCGCATCATACTTCCCTCGTTTTCCAGGTGGGTGCCTGCCTGCTGAAACTTTGAAATGTATTCCCTTGTTCTCAAAGTGGGCTCCTGATTGCGGAACTTGAAAGGTATTCCCTTGTTCTCCAGGTGGGCTCCTGATTGCAACAAAATAAACAAACAAAGAAAATTTTCTACCCCTGTATTAATCGAAGAAAGATTCGTTAATATAAAATGGTGGTTAGCTGCTGCCATTCTTGTTGGGTACGTTCCTGCTTCTGGCTCTGCCCTAACTTGTTTCCCTGGCTCGCTTTGAAACGCCTCGACTTCCTGACTGACTTTCAACCCCTGACTTTGATGACCCAAATGTTTTATCCCGTATTGCTGTTTTGTGTTTCTGACCCCTCTTTTTGAAACTGTGCTTCTCCTCCACAGTTATCTAATTAACCCACTGATGGAACTTCCAGTGGTCCTTTATGTCTTACTTTTCTTTTGGCATCTTTGATATATTTCGGCCTGGTTGCACCGTACAATTCGGAAGCTGGTAGTTAGCCTTGACATCATTCTTTTGTTTTCAAACAAAACTGACACTGAAACATCTTATAGACAGACTTCAAGAGAATGAAATGCAATGACCTCGAAGGTTAAGGATAGAAAGACTCTGAAAACGGATGATTTGTAATGAAGAGAAAAGGATAAGACTTATCTGAGTGGAACGGCTGGTACCATTGATCGTGCCATGCATTTTGGGTTAACCAGCCTAGTCTGTCCAACCAATCAACTTTCAATTGCCACATTTGTTGTTCCATACTTTCAAAACCTTACTTTCACCAAAAACCAAACCTCGTTTTGCCATGTTTCGAGCACCTTTCAACTAGAGACTTGTTTTATTTGCCCATCTGAAAACTCACCTTCGCCTTATGGTGGCCGTGAAGGTTTTAACCGATAAGACTCTCTCATTTTTTCTTCTCTCAACTCACGTCCCCCAACATGAATCACTTTACCTGCTCGTATTGGCATTTCTTGAAGATCGATCGGAAGGTCTTTCTTTGGACCGTAATGCAGGCTTTTGGATATGATTTAGAAAGAAGGGTATAGAGGCTCAAAATAATTCAACATAGGCTCAAAATTACAACTTTCGGAATTAGATTTCTCACAACGACCACAACTTCTGACCAAGTTTCTTTCTTGGGGACTTTTGGACTTTTGTTTTGGTGTGATTGAACCTCAAAGAGAGGCTGCCTACGTACCCTTTCGGGATCAAGTCAAACGTAGTTCAAGAAATAAAATTACTTCGTTGTTGCGATCTTTCCTTTTTTTTTCTTTCACCTTTCCTTTTCTTTTCCTTCTCTTTTCTTTTCTTTTCTTTTTCTTTTTTTTTTCTTTTCTTTCTCTTTTCTCTTCTTTTTTTCCTTTTCACTGTTCTTCTCTTTTTTCTCCACTTACTTTCCCCGCTCGGGTTTTCGAATTGTGTTATTGATTTCGAATGAGGGGTACAAAAGAAAACACAACACGTCTCAAAGGGATAACAAAGGATAAAGTGTTTGGATAGCAGAACAAAATGCCTTCGTCATTTCAATCTCAAAACATGCCAAATACAATTAGGTACATTTAGATAAAGAATTCATACATAGTATCGCTTGACTGCATCAGAGTTAATAGCCATTTTTACACATTTTCCTTCCATATCTGTTAGATACAATGCACCATTGGACAACACTTGGGTTACAACAAATGGCCCCTGCCATTTGGGGGCGAACTTTCCTTTTGCCTCAGCCCAGTGAGGTAGGATACGTCTCAAAACCAATTGCCCTACTTCAAACTTCTGCGGACGCACTTTTCTTGTTATATGCTCTTGCCATTCTCTGTTGGTATAACTGTTCGTGACATACTGCTGCCAATCTCTTTTCATCAATCAAGCTCAATTGCTCCAATCGAGCCTTGACCCATTTGGTATCGTCAATTTCCGCCTCAGTGATACTCCGAAGGGATGGTATTTCAACCTCTGTGGGTATTACTGCTTCCGTGCCATATACCAATGAATAAGGAGTCACCCCTACTGAAGTGCGAACAGTAGTGCGGTAGCCTAACAGGGCGAAAGGTAACTTCTCATGCCATTGCCTGGACCCTTCCACCTTTTTCCGAAGTATCTTCTTGATGTTCTTGTTAGCTTCCTCGACCGCTCCATTTGCCTTAGGACGATATGGGGTAGAATTACGGTGCGTGATCTTAAACTACTGACATGTATCTGCCATCAAACGGTTGTTGAGATTGGAACCACTGTCTGTGACAATTACCTTTGGGACTCGGAATCGACAAATGATATTTGAATGCACAAAATCAACCACTGCTTTTTTGGTCACTGATTTGAAATTTTTTGCCTCAACCCACTTAGTGAAATAATCAATGGCTACCAGAATAAACCTATGCCCATTTGACGCCACTAGATCGATTGGCCCAATGACATCCATTCCCCAAGCAACGAAGGGCCATGGTGCCAACATTGTATGCAATTCAGACGGTGGAGAGTGAATCAAGTCTCCATGTACCTGGCACTGATGACACTTTCGCACAAAACTGATATAATCCCGTTCCATAGTAAGCCAATAATACACTGCTAGGAGAATCTTCTTGGCCAATACATATCCACTCATATGAGGTCCACAGACTCCTGCATGTACCTCAGTCATGATAGTTGTAGCCTGTTTAGCATCCATGTACTTCAATAAACCAAGATCTGGAGTTCTTTTGTACAACAGTCCTCCACTGAAGAAAAATCTGCTCACTAAGCGTCTAATGGCTCTCTTTTGATCCCCTATGGCCTATGCGGGATGTACTCCCATCCTGAGGTATTCTTTGATATCATGAAACCACGGCTCACCATCAAGCTCTTCGTCCACCATGTTACAATAGGCATGCTGATCTCGAACCTGAATCTGCCACGGGTCCACGTACGCCTTATCTGGATGATGCAACATCGATGCCAAAGTGGCCAAAGCGTCAGCAACTTCATTATGAATCCTTGGGATATGCCTGAAGTCTATCGACTGAAACCGTTGACAAAGTTCATGCAAACACTGCCGGTACGGTATGAGCTTTAAGTCTCGTGTCTCCCATTCTCCCTGAATCTGATGCACCAGAAGATCCGAGTCGCCCATGACCAAGATCTCCTGGACACCCATGTCTATATCCAATCTCAAACCCAAGATGCATGCCTCATATTCAGCCATGTTGTTGGTGCAGTAGAAACATAGTTGAGTTGTAACAGGGTAGTGTTGCCCTGTCTCAGAAATAAGTACCGCTCCTATCCCGACGCCTTTGGTATTGGAAGCCCCATCAAAAAACAACTTCGACCTTGGCTTTTCGACTTGTTCTACTTCCTCTACGTGCATTGTCTCCTCATCAAGGAAATATCTCTTCAAAGGTTCATACTCATCATCAACTGGGTTCTCAGCTAGATGATCAGCCACTGCTTGTGCCTTCATTGCGGTTCGGGTCACGTAGACAATGTCAAATTCCGTAAGCAAGATTTGCCACTTTGCGAGCCTCCCTATGGGCATAGGCTTCTGAAAAATATACTTCAATGGGTCCAACCTTGAGATGAGATAGGTGGTATATGATGACAAGTAATGTTTCAAGTTTTGTGCCACCCAGGTTAAAGCACAACACGTCCTCTCGAGCTGAGTGTACTTTACCTCATAAGATGTGAATTTCTTGCTGAGGTAGTAAATCCCCTGCTCTTTCTTTCCTGTGACATCATGCTGCCCCAGTACACAGCCAAAAGAGTTATCCAAAACTGTCAGATAGAGGATCAAGGGTCTTCCCGACTCTGGCGGAACCAACACAGGCGGACTGGCCAAATATTCCTTAATCTTGTCAAATGCTTCTGGACATTCATATGTCCATCTGACCGCGACATCTTTCTTTAGGCTCTCAAGTCATCGTAAGCTGGGCAATGAACCTGCTAATATAATTCAACCTGCCGAGCAAACTCATCACCTCTTTCTTGCTTCTTGGTGGTGGCAACTCCTAAATGGATTTGATTTTGGACGGGTCTAACTCAATACCGCGTCGACTTACCACGAACCCCAGTAAAACTTCCCAGACGAAACTCCAAATGCACATTTCGCTGGATTAAGTTTGAGGTAGTACCTGCGGAGTCTCTGGAAAAATTTTCTCAGGTCTTTAACATGGTCACATTGCTTCCTTGACTTTATGATCACGTCGTCGACATAGACCTTGTGAGCACGTGATTTTTACCCTATATATGATTTATTCCCATAAAATTCAAATAAAAGATTTTTCTTTATTTTTTGCAATTTCTGTGAGTTTTGTGGTAATTGTTTGCTTGTTATTCGTGCATGTTAAGTCATAAAAATACAAAATATGCATTTAGGATTTTATTTCATTCTTAGTATTAATTAGGTAACAATTTGTTTTAGAGCAAAATTAAAAAAAAAGACAAAAATGATCTTTGCGTTTATTTTTTCGATAATTTCTTAGAATTTAAAAAATAATAGACGAAAATGCAAAAGGAAAATAAATACAAAAATACGAAATACAAAAGAAAAGAAAATACAAAAATACAAAAGAACAAAGAAGAAAATACAAAAAAAAAATAAATACAAAGGGAAGGAAATACAAAAGAAATAAAGGAATTGATTATGTGGGTCAAATTAATGACCCAAATTGAACCTACCCGTTCCCAAGCCCAAATACTGTCCATCTGCCCAAGCCCAGATCATTGGCCCAATCTGTCGCCCCACTAAGGCCCCAAAACAACGTCGTATTAATGAGATTCAATCTAGGCCCTTAAAATACTTCAATTCGACGGCCAGTAATAGATAAGGCATTTTAAAAGAATAAAACGTTACATACCAAACATCTAACCTTAAAATTAGCCCCTTCCTCCCTCGTCTCTCTGTAACTTCGCCGGCGGAGTCGCCGCCGGCAGACGACCTTATCCCGTTCAGTCCCAAAGTTACACCCCGGAACCGCCTCAACCTCCTCTTCACACCCCTTTACCCCGCTTCCCTCAAAACACCCCAGAACCGTTCGAATATCCAAATTAAACTCGCCGAAACCCTACCTCCGGCAAACAACCCCTCAACCAAATCATACCAAAATCGCACCAGACATCCTTCTTTAAGTCCTTAACCCTACTCTGAAGTTCTCAAACCCTAAAAGTCATTGCAATTACTCGAATGACAAGTTCAAGGTCTGCCGGCGATTAAAACCTCAAGAAAATTATCACCAGACTTCCTGGGCACTGGAACTCGATGGTTAAAAGAAAAGAAGAAAAAAAAAACAAGAGAAGACTAATTGAATAAAAACAAAGCTAAGTCCTTTTTTCTGTCCTTTTTCTTTTTTTTGTTTAATTAGCTTTTACATGTTTGATTGGTCAAGTATTAGGGTTTAATAAATTAGTATAATTAGATTTTGCTAGGTTCTGAACTTTTCGATCCTGTTTGATAAATGTTCTGATTCTGTTTCATAAAGTTTTTGTTAATTTTGTGATGATTCCTGATAAACCATTAGTAATTAGTATTTGTTCTTTATTCAATTTTTTATATTTTTGTGAGTTGTTCCTTAATTCAGTATTTAATTAAGTTTTAATCATGATTACAGCCCTAATTAGATTTAGTAGAATTAATACTTAGGATCTGATTGGTTATAGCTGATTAATATAAATTTATTTGATAAATCTGAAATTAGGGTTCTTCAGTATAATTGATTGATTGTAGATTAGAATTAGTTAATTGCTGATAATTAGATTGGTAAATAGCATATTAGATTTTGATAGATTTTTGATTAAAATCAGTTAGCATTAAGATAAAAAGGTTAAAAGGCAGTAAGGCAAAAACATAAAAAGGGTTAGAAGGTAATAAACCTTAGGAATTAGGGGCAGTTTAGGTATAGAAAATGGGATAGTAGTTATAAAACTAAGAAGATAGGGGTAATATGAGCAATATAAAAAGGCAATTCAGTGAATATTAAAAAGAAGTGATGGTAGAATAGGGAATTCAAAGGGGTAGGAATAGGATAGAAGTAAATAGAACATTCTAGATTGGGGCATTAGCTCAATTTTAAATAATTTATTGTACCTAGTCGAATAAAAGTTAAAAAATAAAGGACTGATAGATAAAATATGATTTTTAATTTTCCTCCAATTCCAAAATCTATAAATAGGCAGTATTTGCCTTAATTGAGAAGTTTTTTTTTTTTGGAGAACCCTAGAAAAATTCTCAAAAACATCTAATAGATTCCAGATCTGAAAATCAAGGATTTCATATCTAAATTCTCCTTTCTAGATCCAAATGCTTCCAAAAAATCCAAAAACAATCAAAAGTCAGTAGAAAACTCACCAAAAATACACTGTTTTAAGTTAAATCCTCAGAATTAGAATTCTGATTTTACTGTTTGAAAAGCAGTGATCATTTCAAATAGATCTTAGTGAACTTTCAGTTGTTTTAGTTAAATTTCTATCCACACAGATCGGGCATGATATTTGGATCCATTTGAAGTTGATTTTGGCTTTTTTTTAAAAATTCCTGCATTGGCTGTGAACTACTGTTGGATTGCTGTTACAATACTTGCTGCTGATTCATTGTGTTCTGACTTGCTTCTAGGTACACGTTTTGAGCCCGCCTCATTGTAATGTTTGCATTTGAAGACAAAAAAATTAAAATTGAAGTTTCCTCTATTGCAGCTTTAATATTTGGATAGTTTTATCATGTTTAAGCAATTTTCTAAGATTTGGTTAACAAGTACTGTAATTAAACTAATGGACTGTAATTGTTTTAAAGTAGTTATATTGATTAAATTGAACTGTGCAGTTTAATAATCTATCGATCCCTAATTTGTATCTGGAAGTAGTTTAATTCATTTTACGTAGTACTAAGTGATCAATTAGGAATTTCATGTTTGTTTGGCTGGAAATCTATAACTATTTTTGAATAGATATGATTAAAAACACAAAATTGTAGACATATTACATGACTAAGATATTTGAGATTGAGTTCAAGTTTAGCTAATAAAGCTTGTCGTTTAGTTTCCTGATTTTAATTCAATTGGTAAATTTAGTTAGTCACTAAAAGTTGCAATAAAAACATATGCATGAATTGGATTCGCACTAATCTGTTGGGATAAAAGTCCTAAGGCCCAAAATTATCGTTGATTATGTTATTTTGCCGGGCTAACATTCTAGGGCCCAAAGTACTATAAAGTAGCTATGCTGGAATAACAATAGGAATAAGGCAATTAAACCATAAGTATAAAATTGGGTTTTTGGAATTAAGTAGCGGGCTTGAGCTAAACGGTTTTATCCTTTTTGTTCAAATACGGACTTGAATCCAAGACTCGAATTTGTATTTTATGAATTAATTGACCTTTAGAAATAACACAAAAAAGGGAACTTAGATACTTTAGCTTGACATTAATAACAATGAGTCGAGCCTCGCTAAACAAAAATATNAATGTTATCTCCCTAAACTCGGGTGCACATTTATGTGACCCAAATCCAAATCTCAACGAAGTCGAAATGTGTTAAAAGCCACGGGTGTACTGGTATGGCATGGTTCAAGATACATTTTCATGACGTTGCAATTCTTGTAAAATTTAATAATAAAGCGGAATATTAATAAATGCACATAAAATGGAACATATATAGAAATCAGATAAAAACAAATACAACAGTTGAGCGATCGTGCTAGAACCACGGAATTCGGGAATGCCTAATACCTTCTCCCGGGTTAACAGAATTCCTTATCCGCATTTCTAGTTCGCGGACTGTTAACAGAGTCAAACTTTTCTCGGTTCGGGATTCAACCGGTGACTTGGAACACCATTAATCTTCCAAGTTGCGACTCTGAAATTTAAATCAATAAATCCCGTTCCGATTGTCCTTAAAGTGGAAAAACTCCTTCCTTTTATTATATCCCTTCCCGGGGTGTAGTAAATGCGGTAAAAAAGGAGGTGTGACAGCTCTGGCGACTCTACTGGGGATCGAACCCAGAACTTCGATTCAGGGTTTAAGAATTCGAGCTCAAAATAATTGCTGTATTTGTTTATATCTGATTTCTCTATATGTTCATGCTTAAATGTGCTAAATGTTTACCGCTTTGATATTATTTGAACTGTATATAAATTGTGCCGAAAACCCTTTCTCTTCTTATCTCCGGGGATGTGCTTACTGGTTGAGACTCCCCATTCTGTTAGTATCATACCCAAAATAAGAAAAGAGGTCGGACAGGTTACTAAGCCGGACGATCCCGCGGGTCCCCGGTACGTAGCCCCCTCCTCGACCCGAGTTGTCCACCCGGGTACACAGTCTAAAACAAATAACCAGGTTCTGAACCTAGAAATAGGGACGTTTATTTTCATCGCATATGACTTAGGGGACTCAACACAGGGGTTGGGTCCGTCTAGGACAGGTAACCCAAAAATGAAAAGACCATCATGATTATGTGTTGCATTTATTTGTCTCGGACCATCAGGCTGACCGGTTAGGAAAAAAGAATGTAGAGAAAAGAAATTTTTTGTATAAATTGAGAGAAAAGAAAAGAGAAAATAACAATTGTTGATTTTAGAGAAAAAAACCGATACTCAAATGCTGTCGAAACTCTGTCGAAATTTTGTGAAGGAATTTAAAAAAAAATTAATAGAAAAATTATTGATTTTTAGTAATTTGCTTTTGGTCTATGGAAATAAATAAATAAAAATTTGTTATTTTATTTTGTTTTAAAAAAAATAATAATTAGATTTGCCAATGGAAATAGAAAATTTTGTTTTCAAAAAATAGTTTAGATATTCAATTTTTGCCAAAAATTAAAAAAAAAGTGGTTTGACTAAAATTAATTTGCCCGAACTACGCTGTTTCATTCTCACCATGTGTGAGATACGTAGGCAACCCTTGACGGGTCCAACCACACCTTTTTTTGCAAAAATAGCTAAAAAATATCAAAATTTTTGATTTTGTTATAAATAAGTCGGGTGATGCTATTCTTATTTAAAATAAGTTGAATGTCCCTCAAAAGGACGCCGGAAGGCTGTTTATACAAAAATGACCACTTTTTGAGTCGTTTTCCCAAATTAGCAAGCACAGCCTTAAAATCTTCAATTGAAGTGTTGAAGAGCCCTATTTGCGAAATTAGGCCTTATTTTTAAAAATAAAATTGTGAAAAATATATTGTCTTTTCTTTTTAGGGTCATAATAAGTGATTAAATCATCTTAATAAATGTGCAGGATGAGCACGATTCAAAATGAACCTTTTTCAATCATGAATAAAATCCCTTTGGAGTTACGTCTATGGTGGAATGATCTGGGTAAAGATGGACAAGACGAAGTCAAGAAATATTTGAAAGGTCTTACTGGGTTACTTGATATTGTACCTCGAGGAGATATCATCAGAGCCTTGGTTACTTGTTGGAATCCGGCACATAACGTGTTTTATTTCTCGGACTTCGAGCTTACCCCGACATTAGAGCAAGTTGCTAGTTACATTGGGAAAGATGAGGTTCCCCTGAAAGACAAATACCTGGTTGCTCCAAGAGCTGTTACTGTTCACAGATTTCTAGATTCCCTAAAAATAGCCCGGAGTGTTCATAATGAAGATTTGACGAATGGTTTTTGTACTATGAATTTCATATATAATAGATATGGTCATATCGGAGGCTTTAACAACCCGGGAAACAAGATCTGTAGCAAAGCAAATCGTGCAAAATGGGAGGAGCATAGACGTTTCGCTTTCATGGTAGCCTTTTTGGGTTTGATAGTGTTTCCAAGGAAAGATGGGAACATTGATATAAGAATAGCCGGAATTGTCAGTACTCTCCTCACTCAAGATAATAGTACTTTGGCGCCTATGGTATTAGCCGATGTCTTTCGTGCCCTTACAGCTTTTATTACAAATGTGAGTGATCGAGCACTTGTGCCATCGCCCTCAATTTTTGAGCTACGGGTCTTCAGAAAAAACATGCATAGAAGAATTCTACACGAGGATAAAAGGGGTCAAATTGCCGGAGGGATTTAA
>MU752540.1:0-11369 GCA_026770625.1 Nicotiana glauca | reverse complement strand
TTGTGTTTACGCTTCAAGAGGTAATCCTAAAATCTCCATACGTGCTAGTTGTTTAGATTATACGTGAATAAGATTCTGCTATTGCTTCCGCTGTGGTATATATTCCATCAGTATCTGCTGTTACTTTTATGTATGCTATTGTATCAGCAAGTGCTTGTGATGAGTGATGACTTCGGTAGTTGTTTGGTGACCTACAGCAGTTACTGCTCCTGGTTCCTTCACTTGTTGAAATTTTTGGTTTTTTCCTTCTCAATAATTTTTTTGCTTTAAACAACTCAATTTAAGTATTGCCGCATTTGTTTTCTGTTGAATAATTTGTACACCAGAACTCTCGTTTCGGTCTTTATTTCTTGTATGAAATGTAACTATTCGCTGCCTCTGCCATGAAAATTTGTAAGATCAGGTGTACATTCTCAGTTTGTGCATGACATACATTCAAGCCTTTCTATAATAATCTCATTTGTTCCAGAAATTTTTGGTTGTTGTAAAAAAAAATTTAGCTTTTATAATGAACGACGTTATGATAGAGATGTTTGATTGTATAACAATTGATTCTAGGAAGACTTGTCTAAAGATGGGATCTAGATCTAACTGAACCTGTAGAATCTGTTTCCATTTATATGTTCCCCTTTTATTTGAATTCTGGGAGAGGAGGTGACAACTTGGAGTTTTTGGTGTTACAATAAAGAGGAAGGTAGATTGATCATAACATTTGCAGATACATATTTCAAAAACTTTCTAGGCTAAGAGATGGCTCTGGCTGGAACATTTTCTTGTTTAGTTTGATCAATTACTTTAGATTCAACAGACCAACAATCTCAAGATCAGCGGATTTGAGGAGCATAGGATAACCAAGTTGTACATCCTAGTACTACCTTAGAATTTTAATTAGTTACTCCCAGTGAATGAATGGTACTCATATATCCAAGCAATTATGATATTTTCCAGTACAAATACCTTTGGGAAGTCATAACTGGAAAAACAACTCCAAGACGGCAAGTAAAAAGTTATTGGCTTAGGTTGCAACTTTTTAAAAACTACCTCGGAACAGAACTAGCAGTACAAACCTACCACACCAGATTTAGACAGGCAAAAAACAAACAAGACAAATTATTTAGTCACAATAATAGCATCATAAAGAATAAAACGTCATATGCTTTTGTCAAATAATAGAATGCAAGTAGAAAAGCAGACCCTCCAAAGAATCAATTTTTATTGACACAGCTGACAGGCCATAGTGCCATTACAAGGCAGCAACACACCAAGCACCAAATTTACAATATTGAACACAAACCCCGCCTCCCCCTCCCCCAGAGCAAACAACACTTCGTTTGACAGTAAACTTTCTCGTATGACAGTAAACTTTCTCGTATGACCAAAAGATTTGAGGCAGCTCAATTGAACGCAGGTATGCCTGCAAACAACTTGAGTCACAAAGATCACTCCACTGCTGAACAGATTTAGTCTCCTTCTCTATATCTCGAAATCTTCAAATCAGGCTGCAAGTACTATGATAACAATAAGGAGCACAATTCCAAATATCACCAGGAGTAAGCAGGTCTGCAGAAAGTACAATAAATTGTTTAGTTCGAGGAAAATAAGGTGGAAAAATATACTGATGCGCACAAAGTGAGAGGGAAGCAGAATCACCAGTTTGAATTCAAAGATACCAAGGAGTGTCTGTGCGATTAAACAATAAAAGCTTCACAAAAGAAGTTTAAATTTTATCAAATTCCTGCACTTCCCATCCCTCCACCACCCACCCCCAAAAATTGAAAAACATAACCTAACCACTAAGCTCTTCAACAAATTCCCCCCCTCCCCCAAAGTCCTTGGTCAACAAGACTTGTAAATTAGTTGAAAAAATCTTAGTAAACAAAAAAATTATTATGCTCCAAACAAATAGTAGTGCCATTTTTTGAGGAAGGAAAGAGTAACAGACAGGCCTCACACTAAAGTACAGCATATTCAAGCATGTCAAACCCAGACTTTTATCTTCTGGATAAAGAAGTGTGAGATGTGTCAGATTTACCAGAGATGAATTTGATCTTTGGGTCTTTGCAGCTTTAGCAAGTTGTGATCTCCCTTGTGCAGTTGCAGCATGAGAATTCTCAATGTTGGAACCAATATCATCTGCAAAAGAATTGCAAATATCAAATGTGTTCCCCTTGGTAACTGAATGTTAAGATGAAGAAGAGCAATTTACCGATCATGGCTCCTTGCTCGTGAACAAGCACGGCAAGATCCTTAAAAATCTCATTCACTTCACCTATCTGTTGTTGTACTTCTTGTATTCCCTGCTCTCGTTCCTCTATAATAGCTTCATTAAAGGAAATTTCATTGTCCAAAAGCAAAACCTCCTGTCTGCAGCACAAGTACATGGAGGATAAAACAGAAACTAAGAATCACCAAGCCCAATTATATATACAAATATATACATACATATATATGTAATATGTGTGTGTGTGTGTGTATATATATATGTATGTATCTTTATATATGTATGTATCTATATATATGTATGTATTTATTTATTAACGAGGTAAAATCATTGATCGTATATGACATTTGCATCACAAGCATACTTTCATTTGACATGTCTGAGATCAAGGAATTGTAACTTCAGCAGATGAAAAAACTGGAAGTTTAACTCTGTTGTCATGCAAGCACATAACTCTGCGTGTCAGTGCCCATTTTAAGGGTGAATTACAGTTATCTCCTCTGACTTCTATTCATTAATGAATATGACAAATTTAATCCCTTGAATCCTGCAGATGTCAGAATAATCATAGCCTGACTTCTCACAAAAATTATAGGAGTCACATTCACATTCCGGCTAACAATTATATATTTATATATATATATGATTTTACCTCGTTAATACATTCATACATGCGCATTATATATATATATATATATATATATGACATTTGCATCACAAGCATACTTTCATTTGAGGTGTCTGAGATCAAGGAATTGTAACTTCAGCAGATGAAAAAACTGGAAGTTTAACTCTTGTCATGCAAACACATAACTCTGCATGTCAGTGCCCATTTTAAGGGTGAATTACAGTTATCTCCTCTGACTTCTATTCATCAATGAATATGACAAATTTAATCCCTTGAATCCTGCAGATGTCAGAATAATCATAGCCTGTCTTCTCACAGAAAGTATAGGAGTCACATTCACATTCCAGCTAACAATTGATAACAAGCCCACATTTGGAAAAACGTCATAATTACATTAACATCAGCTTGTCTTTAGTGCATTTTCAAAAGAGTTAGTTTTGTTTCAGAAGAACCTGAGTTCGACTTAATCATGTGCAACAGCTCTTTTGGACAATTTGTCTTGGCAGAAAACCAACACTAAGAAAATTTACGCCACTTTTCACCGTGTTGCACAATATAAATCACCAAAAATCACAAACCCCTAATCCCAAACATTGAAATGATTTCTACACACACCAAAAAATCCTCCGTCTAATTTACACTAGACCATATGTCAACTTGAATCCAATTTCACTTCCTTGTGCATCAAAAAGTTGACAGCAAACTGGCTGGTGAACTTTTAGCAATTAATTGAACCACCGCCACAACAATAATAATAATGATTAAGAGCAAGCATAAAGGAGTAAGAATATCAGACTTTACCTTCTAGATTCCACAAGGAGAGATCGCTGTTCTGGACCTTTATCTGAAGTAACATCTATCTCACCATCTGTGTAACTGTTTACCAAAAGATGATGAACCAGAAATGAGAGGTGACAAAAAATGACGGTACAAAGTTTTATTTCACAATATCAAAGGAGCAAGATCAGTTATCGAGATACAAGTTTCTTCTAATGTACTTTTTCATATTTCTAGCTTGGTTACTACATGAAAATTCCAGTAAATATAACCATCACTTACATAGAAGGTTGAACTGTTTGGGGAACAAAAGGTGTATATGCTGTCTCCCTTTCAGCTGCAAGGCGTTGAGCTTTCTGAAACTCCTTTAATACAGCTTGAAAATCTTTAGCAAGTTTAGCATCTGTAATTTTCTTGCTAGCCTGAGTGCAACAATAAAACAAATTCACAGTTAAAAGCAAAAGAGAGAAGTCTGACAGAAGAAGAGCGAGAAATACACATAAGGCTAGCAAATGTTTAAAATATGGATATTCGCGAAGAGAGGAGATGAATAAATGTTTTGCACTTACATATCAAGGTAGAGCCGTCAATATGGGCTTGGCCCGTTGGTCCATCCCAGCCCGTGATTTAGTGGGGCTGGGCTATAATTTTTGGGAGCCCATTTAAAAACGAGGCTTTTAAGCCCCGCCCGAGTAAGCCCGTGGCCCGTGAGGCTTGACTGAGGCTGGGTTGGCCCGGCCCGAGGGCCTATTGAAAATACGTATTTGAAATATATAAAATACAAAAATTATACGACACAAAAATATCAAGTAGAGTATCCAAGCTTAAAGTTTATTAAGCTTATCATATTAAAAGATCTTAAAACATTAATAAGTTTTAAAAATTTAATGATTCTTAACATTTAACTAATTAATATTGCATACGAATTGTAGATGTAGATGAACGTGAAGATATTAAGACAACCTTCTCACAAGCGGATTCAAATGTGTTTGATGAAGATGATGTGTTGGATATCCCGTAAGCATCATGGACGTTTTCTTGAATAGTTTGTTTTGAGTTTTGACTTTTAGTGAATGAAATATTAGTCATGTCTTTTATCTTTTTAATGTTTATTATATATTGGAACAGTACAAAAAGTTATTAAGTTTTGAGAAATTTTTCCAATAAGATTTTTATAACTTTTAAATATTTATCTTTTTTAGGTTAGAACTTAAAGAAAAATATAAAATTATTATTTTAAAAAAATGATGGGCCGACCGTGGGGGCCCGCAGCCCACATAGGGCTAGTGTGGGTTGACCATTATAAGGCCCATCAAAATGGTGGGCTAGCCCAGCTCAGCCCGTCAATTGCTAAAGCCCATGTAGGCCGGGTTGGGCTAGCCGGCCCCCGCCCATATTGACAGCTCTATATCAAAGTGCAGACCCACCAAGACAAACACAGAGAAATAATGAGAGCACTTCTTGAAACTTACACTGACTTCAACTCGATGATCTGTTTCGCTGGCTTGTTTAAGTTTTGCAGATGTATCTTTCACTAATTGCCCAATATGCAGCCTTGTTTTGTGCCTGCACTTGAGAAAATCAGCACAAGTACCAAATAATTTTGATTTGTTTTTTGTATTCCAATGATAAACATTATGGAACTACAACCTAAAAGGTAACCACCTTTCATCTCATCAACACACTATAATTGTTGCAGCAGCACTAAGTTCGGATCACAAACATTGGACAGCAAAGCTAGTATGTATTATCCGATTAATAATGATTGAACGCATAATAGCAGACCCCAAAGATCAATTAATTGCATTAATCCCATCCTCTCAATGCTTCTTTTTCCTTCTTATCAACCCATAACTTAGTCCTCTACTCACCCTGGGAAACTTGCGAGGTATATTCACCCTGTTCAATCTAAAGGAATTTGTTTACAAACCTCGCTGGGGTATCCCGCCTATTCACCCAATTACAGAAATGATTTCTGAAAGGAGACTGCTAGGACAAAAAGCACATATGCAAAATATGAAACAATTATTCAGATCAGCTAATAGCAGCAAATAACAGCATTTTTGTTGCTGTTAGAGATATTCAAGCTTAATACGGCTAATGGATTTATAGACACACAATTTAACTATTATTGTTTTTTTTGTTTTTTTTTATGAAGTAAGATGATTCATTGATGGCATCCAGAAGATGCAGAAATACAAAAGAGGCCAGTGTTAGCTCCATTAACTATTATTGTTATTATCCTTCTAAGAAAAATTATTTTGTTATTGTAGCTACGGGCAAATCATTGTTGCTGCTTAAAATTAATTACTCAACTTGCATGCTTTACAGGAGTGAAGCACATCTGCCACTTTCCGAGCAACATGGCCCCTTACTGATTTTTATGTTGTCATGCTTTTTCAACTCAAAACTTGTTTTTGTACTATCTCTCAGAACAGAAAGCATTTTGTTCATCTTTCTTTTAGAGGTTGACATTGTCATTTATCATTAAAAGTGTATTCAACACCTGCAAATAGTTCTACGCAATTTTTCTTGATGAAAACCCAAAATAGAGGTCCATCACTTCTATGTACAGTAAGTTCATCATTCTCGTATATACTCTTAAACTCCATAGCTTGAGCCCATCTTCTCCAGATACTACTGGGACTGGGATTGAGCTTTTCTGTTAATGGAGATTAGGAACTAGAGAGGATGAAGAAGAGAGCTTATGTTGTTGATGTTTAGCTTAAAGCATATATATTTCTATGTATATCGCCTCATATTTTACATTTGTTTCATGAATTTGGGATGTTAAATGCTATGATTTATATTAATTTGAAGTGTTTTTATGTGTAGGAATGATTCGGGAGCAATTGGGGGGCGAAACGCGGGAGATTTGAGCCAAAACGAACGGAACCGGGCAATGTGTGAATTTGTGGCGCCCGGCCCTACCTGTGGCGCCAAAAACAGTAGCTAAAAATATAGGGGCGCCTAGCGCCAGGCTGGGCGCCGGTGATACGGATTTTGTCCTATTTTGCCCGGGACACGGTTATTTCGACCCTAGACCTACTCAACTCGTATAAAAGCAAGACTAAACATATTTTTTTTGGGGGGGGGGGCCACTTTAGAGATATCTAAACATACTTTGAAGGGATTTTCACGTGGAGGAACACACACCACGCTTGGAGGAGGCTTCTAACTAGTTTTTCTTCTCTTCACTTCCTTTAATTTCATAGTTTATTTGTTCTAGAGTTTTGGGTGCTACATGAACGTTGTAGTTTGAAGCTTGAATTATTCTTATTATTTTATCATGTTGGTTTATTTATTCAATCTTGCGCTTAATTATTTAATTGTTTGATCACCAATTGAATACTATCTAAGAATCTAGGATTGAACTCGGGAGAGGGAATTCTACATTGCATATAAGATTGAGTAGAGCAAGATCTTAACTCTTAGGGGGAGCGGATTTGCAGTTAGGATACGAATATACCCAATCGTCTTGCTTGATTATTATACAGGAATTATAAATGCGTTCTTGTTAATTCTAATTCCATAGGAATATAGGCGTTAGCTTAGCTTGAATAGGCGAGTTGTACTTCGGAAGAAGGCTACGAGCAATATTAAATCCGTCAATCAATAAACTAGATAAATTAATTAGACAATTTAAGTGAAAACTCATCGGGATTGTTAGCTAACCCAAGCTTTAGAATATTCCCTCACATTGAATTCGTCTTTATAATTCGCCAACTTGTTTTCATTAATCTCTTAGTTTATTACTCTAGATTAAGTTTAGCTAAATATTCATACGTTAGGATTCGCTTGAATAGATTAATTGTTTGGTTTAATTTAGTTGATAGTTAATCACAAGTCCCTGTGGGTACGATATCTGGACTTACAATCCTATATTACTTGTCGACCACGTATACTTGTGTGTGCGTTAGGGAGTACCAAGTTTTTGGCGCCATTGCCGGGGACTTAGAAATTAACTATTCTACTAGATTAGATTTTTACCTTTTGCCTATTCAATTTTTTTTTTTTTAATCTTAGTTTAATATTTTATTATCTTTGTTGACATGGCATCTTGGAATGAGAATTGGTCAAATATTGGTTATTCTTATTATAGTGATTCTTGTCCGTATCGTGGAGGACCACACTAGTGGCAAAATTGTGCATCTCAATTTTATGTGTGGAATTTTTGTAATATGTGTGGTGGTCAAGGTGGTCATTGGGATAGTTCTCCTAATTCTTATTATCCTTCTCAGAGTTCTTATTATAATGTCTCTAATAATGTTTATGAGTTTGATAGGAGCAAAGAAGTTGAGGATATGAAAAGCATGGCTCGTATTATGGATATGATGAGGCAAGTAATCGAGCAACAAAATGAAACTCGAAGCGCTGCACAAAGAATTAGTGTAGCAATCATGAGAACGAAGGCCGAGGCGGAGGAAGTGGCTGAAGAGAGCGAGTTCCCACCAGAAGATAATTTAGAAGAAGCAGATATAGTGAGCCAATCTTGGCTAGAGAAACAAGCTCAACTGATAAAATCTCATGACTTTCTACGTGATGGTCTTTCAAATATGACAGAACAACTAATAGAAGGAAGAACTGAGCTCAGGCAAGAGATAGACCAATTTGACTTAGATATCCATGACCTGCACGATCAATTGAATAAAAAGGTTGAGGCGTTTGATGCCCTACAACCAATTGTTGTGGATACTGGTCAACTTATGGAGCGAAAAGAGGAATTCCAACTATTCGACCAAAATATTATTAATGATGCCAAGGTTGACGAAGAGCTCAAAATTGAGGATGTCAAAAATAATGTAATTTTGGAGTTGGAGCGTATTGGACCTCATTCTAAACAGTTTTCAACATTGTGTTTGGTTGGTGACATGGGAATTGATCCAGTCGAGCATATGAAGGAGTCAATGGATGAGGAACAAAGTGCGTATATTATGAAATTTGTGATGTCAAGGCAGCGTTCAAAAAAGGCTCGCTTTCTCGCTTTAAACGAGAAGCGAAGGGAAGCGTAGGGTCAGGCGCTTCTAGTACCAAAAGCGACGCAGGTACTAAAAAGACATTCCTCACTTAAAGGCCAAGAAGTGCAAGATGCGATACCTATTGCGTGGTTCCTTTATTTTCACACCACCGCCTCATGAACGTGATAGAAAAATTGATGCAAAATTGGGGGCGCAATTTATATCTTCAAAGTGGAAGGAAAAGTGGTGAAAGTGATAGAGTCGTGCCACGACTATAAACAAGGCGCTTGTTGGGAGGCAACCCAACATGTATATCTCTTTATTTATTGATTAATTTTTTTTAGTGTCAAGTCTTGTGTTATTTTTATTTTGCAGAGTAGGGGAGGTCTGAGTACCCGAAGTTGAAGCTGGGGAGCATGTTTGAGCTTAAGTGTGGGGTCGTACTAACCCCTAATATTGAGGATCATGTCCGAGCTAGACCCGAGAGGGTCTCAGGGAGTATTTCTCACCCTTGTGTAATATCTTTCTCTATGATCATGCATCGAGGACTATGCATAATATAAGTGTGGGGTAGGGAAACTACTTTCTGAAGTGTACTTGTATAAATTTTTTTTTAGTTTTTCTTTTAGAATTCGTAGTAGACATAGTCTAGGTAAAAAAAAATTTAAAAAATTGAAAAAAAATTAGAAAAAGTTCAGACTTCTCCCGACCATGGAGCTTTTGGACAATTTTCTTGAGGGATAAAAGTCCGATTAAAAATACTAAAAAAAATTTTTATTAGGATAGTTAGGTAGTATCCCATGGTTTTTCTTTGGGCGCCAGTTCTTTTCCAAGGATTTAGCTTGAACCGGGTACTTTTATTTTTTTTTAGGAGTAGTTTAGGAAGAAACTGAGTCGCTCTGAGATACTCATTGACATGGCTGGCACATTAGGCTATGCCATACATTCTGTTTTCCCGTATATTTGGTGAATTGTGAAGCCTAAGTAAAGTAAATGGCCTATTTTGTGACGCTCACTCTCAGTTGTTTGACTTGTATGTCACTTAGTGCAATATTGCTTAAATTTCTTAATGAAGTGTGCTTATTTGACTTGACAGTTGAATAGAACCGTCTTGATTGAGTGATGTGCAACGTGTGTGTAAGGATTTGTGATTTTCTATGCTATCCTGTGTAGTCTAGAACTTGCCCCGTGTGTTAATTGAAGCGAAATTGTAAGTTGTGCTAATCTAGGAGATGACGTAGGCATTTTCTTTCTTGATCATGGATGTGCTTGTCACATAAAAATAAAATTTTCCATTGCTAGCCCCTTTGAGCCTATAGACATTTCTTTTGGCACCCACATTACAAGCCATACCCGTATTTTGTTCTTAATTTGATATTGATTGAACCTTTACCTCCTAAGGCACTTAGGCGCTAAAAGAAGTAAGGTGAGATATTCGGGAGTAGCTTTTGAGTGGAACCAATGTTCAAAAAAGCGCTCGCTTTCTCGCTTTAAGGGAGAAGCGAAGCGAAGCGTAGGGTCAGGCGCTTCTAGTACCAAAAGCGACGCAGGTACTAAAAAGCGATCGTTACTACCTAAAAAGCGTGAAGCGGAAGAAGCGGTCGCTTCTTGAAATAAAAGCTCAACCGTGTCTTTTTCAATTAAAAGACCCAAAATCCAGTTCTGTTTTTGTCATTCTTCAGCAGCAACGTGAACTAGGGTTTTGAAGCAGCCCTTTCTTCCTCAAAAAACCAACAAGCTTTCAAGTTTCAACAGGTATGTTTTTATTTCCATTCATTCTTCTTCTTCTTCTTCTTCTACTTTTTCTTTTTCTTTTTCTTTTTCTTTCTAAACGTCCAAAAAGCGCCGAAATGCTGGCGAATTTTTTCCAGAAAATTTCTGCCCCGTTTCTGCCCAAATTTCTGCCAAATTATATATTTTTTATTCTTTTTTATTCTTAGTTCTTATTGCCTTTCTTATGTGTTATGTAGTTGATATTTTAATGGCGCCAAAAGAAGATAGGAAAGACCCGGCTTGGGCTTACTCGGCAAGAGCTAGCGAGACCAATAAGATGGCTATTAGATGTCTTTTTTGTGATAAGATTACTAATGGAGGAATCTATCGTCAAAAAGCGCATCTAATCGATGGTGATCCAAATGTCGCATCTTGTACTAAAGTTCCTGGTCATGTGAAGGAAGAATTGAAAGCATACCTTCAAAAAAAAAAAAAGAGTTAACGACTCAAATGATTCATGAACAAGAACTTTATAATCTTGATGACGATGATGACGAAACAGAAGAAGGTGACGATGCTTCGTCGCTTCCACCAAAATCACAAAAGCGGGGAAGGATGCTTCCACCAATGTCTTCTAGTTGTGGATCTACTAGCAAGACCAAAGGTCCTATGAATTGTTACTTCCCACAAAAATCTGGAGATAAGGGAGGAAAAAGTGGTAATCCTCGAGTTGATGCAAAAGCGATTTTGAGGGACCGTGCCCTTTTTTGCCCGATGGATGTATGATGCAGGTCTTCCTTTTAATTGTGTTAATTATTTTTGCTGCTTTTATTGAGGCCGTAGGCCAAGATGGCCCAGGAATGAAACCTCCAACTTATTATGAAGTTAGTGGGTCATATCTACAAAAAGAGGTGGCAGAGGTGAACAAAATCGTTGAGGAGCACAAAGTAGAATGGGACAAGTTTGGTTGTTCTATTATGATGGATGAGTGGACAGCGAGAAATGGAAAAATGATCATCAATATCTTGGTGAATTCTCCTAAGGGAAGCCTGTTTCTTGAGTTCGTTGATGC
>MU752538.1:0-23805 GCA_026770625.1 Nicotiana glauca | reverse complement strand
TGTAACACCAGGGTATCTGGTCAACAAGGCGAGTAATAGCATGTATGCCAATGATATGTGAGTGCTAAAAATCATTCCACGTAGTGCTATCAGGAATGAATGCATGAACGCAATGCAATACACATGACGGCTGCGGCGTGCAGCCCAATCCATTTGGGTACCCTGCGCTTACTGCGGGTGTGTACAGACTTCGGAGGGGCTCCTACAGCCCAAGCGCTATAATACTGCGGCGTGCAGTCTGATCCACATAATATATCATTGCGGCGTGCAGTCCGATCCATATAATATACTCCTGCGGCGTGCAGTCCGATCCATGCATGTATATGTATATACTGCTGCGGTGCACAGCCCGATCCATGCTCAGTCCAGCGATGCACATAAGCCCCTTGGGCAATAGTAAGATAGCAGTTCTCAGCTCAAAACGTCAAAAAAATATCATTTAAGGTTTCAAATCTTAGAAAGATGGCTGAGTTTGCAAAACAGTATTTAGAACCTTGAACTGAGATCAAATAATATGCAACGTAATGCAAAAACAGTGATATCAATCCCTGAAAGATTCAAATAATCGACATGAAGCCCAAAACATGGCAATTAGCCCAAATCATGATAGCATCAAGTAGTTTTCAGTCAATCACGCAGTAAAATCAACAACCGAGACGGACCAAGTCACAATCCCCAACGGTGCTCTACCCCACGCTCATACCTGGCCTGCAAGTCACCACAATACAACACTATGATGTGCAAATCCGGGGTTTCAAACCCTCAGGATATCATTCACAAGTATTACTCACCTCGAACCGGTGGAAATTCCTCGCTCGTGAAGCCTTTGCCCCTAAAACTGGCCTCCACGCACGTCGAATCTAACCAAAACTAGAGCGAATACATTACAATATACAAATGGGACATTACCCAATCGAAAACAATCAAATTATAGCAAAAACCTCGAAACTAGCAAAACCCGAGCCCCGGGCCCGCTTCTCGAAAAATTATGAAACTTATATTACTGGATTCCTCGTCTTCCACGAGTCCGTGCATACCAAGAACTCCCAAATCCGAGCTCAAATGTCCTATCGAATTCCAGTTTGAAATATTAAAACTCAAGCCCTAGCTTAACCCCATTTACAATGGATTTCCACCAATTTCCATGTAAATTCTACCATAAACTTGAATAATTAGGCCAAGGAACTTACCTCCATTCGATTCTCAGTCAAAACCCTCGAACTTTCTCGCCCAAAGCTCTCCAAGATGCTCAACAATGGAGGAAAATAACCCCCAAGTCGCGGATGAAATGCCATTTTAAAACCCTTCTGCCCAGGCCGATTTTCGCTTCTGCGGTCCCGCTTCCGCTTATGCGGGACCGCTTCTGCGGTAAAATTTCTGCTTTTGCGGTCTTCATTAACCTCCCAAAAATCTGCTTCTGTGATTGGGAGACCGAACCTGCAGCTCCCGCTTCTTCGCAAAAGGACCGCTTCTGCAGTCAAATTCAAAAATCCTCAGGACCGCTTCTGCGATCAAAACCCGCTCCTGCGATGTCCGCTTTTGCGGATTGCCTTCCGCTTCTGCGGAAGTTGCCAAGCCCCATCCAGGACCGCTTATGCAACCCCATAGCCGCATCTGCGGAACCACTTATGCGGTCCCTTTTCCGCAGATGCGGAAACAACAGAACCAACAAATCCAAACCTGAAGCCAAACTCAAAATTCTCCGTTTAACCACCCGAAGTCACCCCAAGGCCCCCGGGACCTCAACCAAAATCACAAACATGATCTATTCTCTTATTCAAACTTTNTGGGAGCCGCAGAAGCAAAAATCACAGAAGGGTTAAATGAGATCAAAAACCCGACCTAAACACCTCCGAATGACCTGAAACTTTGAACGCATATCCAAAATCACCTAACGGAGCTACTGCAACTCTTGAAATTCCATTTGACCCTCGGATCAAAATCTCACCTATCAATCGGAATCCGCCAAAATTCAAACTTCGCCAATTCAAGCCTAATTCTACACCGAGCCTTCAAAATCAATTCCGATCACACTCCTAAGTCACAAATCACCTCCTGGAGCTAACCAAATCACCGGAATTCACACCCGAGCCTTCTAACTATATAGTCAACTTTCGGTTGACTTTTCCAAAACAAGCTTCCTTCAAAGAGACTATGTGTCTCATTTCCAACTAAAACCAATTCAATTCTATTCGATCAACTCAAATACTAATATTGAAACATAGAACAATATGATATTGGGGAAACGGGGCGGTAACTCACGTGACAATGGGCCGGGTCATCACACAAATACATTACATTGCCCTACACATGAAACCTCAGCAGCCATCTCTGACACCATATCTACACAATTCATTTCTTCTCACTTCTCAGTCGTCTCTTTGCATGCCACCCCCATTTGCCTAGTTACAGCCCTGCCTCCCAACACCACACGCAATCCCTTTACAACTCCAATGGAAAACAATGATTCATTACCATGTGATCTACCATTTGAAAGTACAAGAGGGGGAGGGTGAATTGTTTATTTTTAAATTTAATTGCTATTAGTTGATTGGTTTTTAATTAGTTGACTAAATATAATAAGTTGACAACAGTAACAACAAAACTTAAGATGCTAAAATTAAATGCAGGAATAAAGACATCAGAATTTTTATACTGGTTCAGATTCAATGTGAATCCTAGTCCAGTCCCCTTGGGTTGCAAGGGAGTTCTTTTCAGTGAATGAGTTTCGATAGCTCAGTTCTTATAACACCCGTCTCTTTTGATACAATGCATCACTAGTGTTTTTCTCTCTTTCTTCTCTAACTTATTACACAGCAGGTCTTAGTAGAGCTACAATGTTTATTTGTAGTAGAATAAAGAGAGGGTATTTGGTTCGATCAAAGTATATTTGCTAAGGTGTGATTGCAAGTTTAAATACTTTGAGAGAGGTTTGAATTCTGGAAAGATTTGCCAACCCAAGAGATTTGATCCTTGGAAACAGATTGATTATTTCCAAGAATAAGGCTATTCTGCAACGACTCTTTCAGATAAGAGGATGTAAAGATTTTAACTTGTGTGTGAACCCGCAATCTTGTTACTCTCATATTTATACGCTTGATTGAATATTCGGCAGGATCTTCAATATACTTGATTTATTTGATTCCTTTAGTTTAGCCCTGATTGATCCCGTCAGTCTCCTCTGATTGATTTCTTCTTCCTTTAAATCGCATCTCTTTTCCTTGATGTCCTCTGATTGATTTCGTCAATCTTGTATACCAATTCATATGTTCCTTGATCATTGCTGATTGATTTCTCCAATCTTGAATGCTATCCAAGAGTTTCTATACAAAGAGCAAATATATTATTTTCATCATTTAAATTAGATCTAATAATCTCTCCCTTTTTTATGATGATAAAATAATATATATGTATAAATAGCAGTTGACTTCCCTATAGTTTAATCCCTCTCAATAAGAACGGTTAACTCTATTTTGTACTAGGTAGTTTGAGGTGCATGTAGTCGACTTCTTCAGGATCAGTGACTCTCCCTCAAGGAGTGCTGTAGTCGACTTATTAAGATACTCACCCTCAAGGAGTGCCGTAGTCGACTTGTAATGTACTTGCACAATACAGTACCTGCATAATACATATATCCTTTCTCCCCCTTTTTGACATCAGCAAAGAGGGAATAAAAAACAGCATGCATAAACAGGATTTATAGCAGAATGTACTAGCACAGTTTGGACATAATAAAAGAAGAAAGAAAAAAATTTATCCACCGACTGATATCTCAGTCCAAAAATAGCACAAAAAAAAAAGATTGTCTTAAACTTCCACATTAATGACGCAAAAAATAGGTAAGAGTATTGTAGATGGCCTCCTTCAGTCGATCAAAGCTGGAGTTGGCCGAGACACTCATTCTATCAAGCCTGTCATGAACCTCCTTGAATGCCTTGACAACATTTTCCCTTACTCTGAGAATTGCAACCCGTATCTTGGAGACATTAGACCCTATTTCTTTAGAGATAGCATGAATGGTACCAACAGTGGACTGAGTGGCAGTGAGAAGATCTTTGATGGAAGAGAGATGATTATCAATGGCACTGAGTTTCTCAACAAGGTCAGAATCACTATAGTTAGGATGGGAAACAGAAGGTTTAGGCTTGGAGTTTGTATGAGCAGTCTTGACATCTCCTTCTTGTTTCTTGACCCATGAACCCTTTACATATACATACCCTATACTTGCAAAGGCTCTGGAGTTGTACGATTTTAAAATAGAGGTAAAAGGATATGCAGGGATGGAAATATTGTGAGCCTCCAGAATGTGAGTGATGGCCATTCCATTGGGTAGAATAGTGGGATCTTCTGCACTTTCAATTATGAAATTGACGACCCAGGAGGACAATTGATTTTGAGTTTGGTCACAAGGAAATAGGCCAGAAAAATGTCTCGTAGAGAGAAGGTGGAGAAAGAGCCAGTACGAGGAAGTAGAGTAGCTGCCATAATGTGGTCTAGGACACGAGTTTCGAAACTAACATCACTATGGGCTAGCTGATTTGGAAGGGATTTAGATGGACACTCACCAATACATCTTTTGGCTTGATTAAAGGAAATTTCAAAATCATCGGGCCAAGAATTTTTAAAGAGCATAGGGAAACCAGAACACTTGCACTAAAAAATCGAATCAAACATGGCACAGTCAAGAACAATACGCTGCCCTAACACTAACGACTCCAACTTATCAGACTTACTAGAACGAAGATTAGCATAGGACATTCTCACTAGTGGTTCATGGACTTTAGGCGGATGAACGGAGAAGAAATTCGGGGTCGAATACCCTCCCATAAGCAATAGGCTTGTCTTTTAGGGAAAGAAAGAAGTCCCTATTTGGAGAATCCCAGAAATTGAGTTCCGACTCAAGAGAACTAGAGAGGGAAATTTTTGATTTCTTTGGAGTGGAGGAGACATGGGGTTCTTCCTTGGGCCTTATTCCTAGGGATTTTTCTCCTAAGGGTGGAAAATGATCAGAGAAGTCCGCCTGAGAGGAGGAAAACCCCTCAGAGTGATCGGACCCTAGGTCTACTTGTTCAAGGGGGTGAGAAGGGGGTTTTGCCATAGAGCGGGTGCTCTTTCTAGTGGAGGCAGAGGGATTTTGGATTGTTTACCATTGAAGAAGGTTGATGGTTGAGAAAGTTATTTTAGAAGGGTTTGAAGGCGATAGAGACAATGTAGATTGAAAAAAGAGTTCAGTATAAAAAGAGGGTTTCTGACGATTGAGTACAGAAAAGGAAAATGTGTTAGATAATTAGACACGATGATTGGTTTTCCTTCCCTAAACTTTGCGACTGATGTGAAAAGAGAGGAAAAAGGAGGGAAAACGGAGGCTTAATTAATGAGTAAGAAACAAATATGGAATATTTTACATACAAAATTGAATAATGGCATATAGGTCCTAATTTTTAACTATTAACGTAAATAATGCCAAGTAATTTTCTTAGTGAACAAAATATCTCTTCTAACAAAGGCTTGGTAATATTCGCTAATTGACCAGTTCTTCTAACAAAAGATATTTCTATATTTCACTTAATAACATGATCTCTAATGAAGTGATGCTTCATGTCTATATACTTTGCCCTAGAATGATGTACATGATTTTTAGAGAGACATATAGCACTAGAATTATCACAGAAAATTGGTATAGGTTTAAAAGAAAGTTCATAGTCACCAAGTTGATGGGACATCCATAATAATTGTGCACAACATTGTCCAATAGCGATGTATTTAGCTTTAGTAATAGATAATGCAACTGATGCTTATTTTTGTTGTTCCAGGATATTAACGCTTTACCAAGTAATTAACATACTCTGTTTGTGCTTTTTCTATCTTCCTTATCACCTTCAAGATCTACATCTGAAAAGCCTTCTAATTTAAAAGAGTTAGAGCGAGGATACATAGTCCATAGGAGACAATTCCAATAAGATATCGAATAATTCTTTTTACTGCAGTCAGATGTGATTCCTTAGGAGCTGACTGGAACCTAGCACATTTACAGACACTAAACATAATATCCAGTCAACTGGCAGTCAGATAAATAAGTAAGCCAATCATTCCACGATACTTAGTTTCATCAACAGAAATTCCATGTTCATCTTTGTCGAGACTCGTCGAAGGACTCATTGGTGTGCCAATGGCTTTAGCATTGCTCATACCAAATTTTTAAATCAATTCATTTGTGTATTTGGTCTGATATATAAATGTTCCTTCTTCTGATTGTTGGATTTGAAGTCCAAGGAAGAATGTTAGTTCTCCCATCATGTTCATTTCGAATTCACTTTGCATAAGATTTGAAAATTCCTTGCACATAATAGGGTTAGAACTACCAAATATAATATCATCAACATAAATTCGAATAATGACATTACCTTATGATCATATTTTAATAAATAGAGTAGTGTCTACTTTACCTCTTGTAAGGCCATGATCAATAAGAAATGAACTAAGTCTATCATACCATGCTCGTGGAGCTTTCTTTAGTCCATACAGTGCTTTGGTTAGCTTATATACATGGTAGGGAAACTTTGAATCTACAAACCCAGGAGGTTGCTTCACGTACACTTCTTCCTTAATAAATCCATTCAAAAATGCACTTTTGATGTCCATTTGAAATAGCCTAAATCCCCTAAACGATGCATATGCCAGACAGATTCGTATAGACTCCAATCGAGCTACTGGAGCAAAAGTTTCATCGTAGTTAACTCTTAACTATTGTGAGTAACCTTGAGCAACTAATCTGGCTTTGTTCCTTACAACCTTTCCATCCTCATTTAATTTATTTCTGAAAACCCACTTTGTTCCAATTACAGAGACATTTTCAGGTTTGGGTATCAGTTTCCATACTTGATTTTTACCAAATTGATCTAACTCTTCCGGCATTGCTTATATACAACTTGAGTCTTTTATAGCTTCCTCTATCTTCTTTGGCTCAATCTGAGAGATTAATGCTATGTTTGCTTTCTTTTTGAGAGCTCCCCTGGTCTTCATTCCTTCATTTTGGTCCCCTATGATGAATTTTTGTGGATACTCAGGTTCACTTCTCTATTCATTTGGATGAACTATATAAGTAGTTGACTCCTTCGGATGTTCTGATATATTGTTGCTGATTTCATTAGTTGACTCTATCGTAACATCAGATTTATCAGTCGGCTTTTAAGATTTGCTTGTCTCCTGAATTTCTTAAGTTAGATCTTCATCACCTGCAGTAATTCTTTTCGCGGCTGAGGGGTTATTTTTATAAAATATAACAAATATGCATTTATTATAGACTCTAAAAGATCTACTATTTAATGAGTAGCCCAGAAAAATACCTTCCTCATTTCTTGGATCAAATTTTCCAAGATTCTCCTTACCATTATTGTGAACAAAACACTTATTTCCGAATGGATGAAAGTAATTGATATTAGGACGTTTACCTTTCCATAGTTCATGAGGAGTTTTCTTCAGAATGGGCCTTATGAGACATCGGTTGAGAATATGACATGTTGTACTTACACCTTCTTCCCAGAAATGATTTGGCAGTGAATGATCTAGTAACATGGTTCTTGTCATATCTTGGAGGGTTTTATTTTTTATTCAACAAATCCATTTTGTTGAGGTGATCGTGGTGCAGAGAAATTATGAGTATATCCCTGATCATTACAGAAGTCTTCATGATCACTCTGGATTGTTGTAATCAGACATCCCTTTTCTCTTTCAACCTTTTATAGAAGACCTCAAAAAATTTCAATGCTTCATCTCTATGAGATAAGAAAATCACCCAAGTGAAACGTGAGTAATCATCAACAATAATAAAAGCATATCATTTTTCTCATATACCTGCAGTTTTAGTAGGCCCAAATAAATCCATGTTAAGAAATTGCAAAGGTTTGGAAGTAGATACAATATCTTTATTTTTGAAAGAGTTTCTAGTTTGTTTTCCTGTTTGACAGGCATCACAGATATGAGTTCTAGAAAAATTCAATTTGGGTAGACTAATAACCAACTCATGCTTGGACAATTTTTCTATTAAATGCATGCTTGCATGACCAAGCTTCTTATGCCATAACCAAGGATCATCAGACATAGATGTTAAGTAGATATGACCATCTATATTTTCAAAACTATTAAGAATATAAACATTTTCATACCTTTTACTTGAGAGGATTATTTTACATGTATCATCTTCAATAGCATAGCCCATTTTCTTAAAATTTACTTTATACCCCGAGTCTCACAACTGACTTATGCTCAGGAGATTGTAGTTAAGTCCATCAACGAGATAAACTTCAGTAATATCGCAGTTGTTGTTGAAAGGAATTGTTCCACTACCGATTATCTTCCCTTTTGAGTCATCTCCAAATTTGACACTTCTTCCATCTATTTTTGTAACTTCTTTGAACAGGTTTTTATCACTTGTCATGTGACTGGAGCACGCATTGTCTAAATTCCATTTTCCTTTTCAGCTTCTCCTGTGGTATTCCTGAAAAACATAGTGATTACTTTCTTTTAGGTACCCAAGCTTCCTTGGGTCCTGACGGGTTAGTATTACTAGGTTCATAATTGTTTTGGGTTTTCAAATCCATCCTGAAATATTTAATTTACGAAAGCGACAAAAAGAATATGTATGTACACTTTTATTGCAGTAGTGACATGTAACTCCTGGCCTATTTTTACGTCTTTCATTAGTGTTAGTACTAGTGGACTCTATTCTGATTGGTCCTTCTCCAGTTAACTTGTAAGTCGCCTGGTTTGCCTGGCAGAACTATGACTGGTGGATTTGCATATGTCATAGAGTTGCATTTGCAATTCCTCAAATTCTTCTTGAAGTACTTCTTTTTCAATTTCACATACTTCATGTTTGAGCTTCTAGTCTTTTACTTCTTTATTGAGCCTCTTAAGCTCATTCATCATTTTTTGAGACTCTTTCAAAGTTAGATCAAGAACATCCTACAATTCATTGCATCTTTCATAGTTATAAGATCTTATCTCACTTGTTTCACCCCGTGCCATGAAATAGTTCTTATTGTTATCTCTGCATTCGTTATCTAAAGTGTCCTCGTGTCACGATCCTAAACCCAGACCCGGTCGTGATGGTGGCACCTCTCGTGAAGACAAGGCCAACCGACACTTACCCATTTCAGTTTTAAGTAGTTAACAATGATAATTAAGTCTAAACATGATAATTAATCCAACATTTAAGCAGTCAACATCACAAATTTGCCGAATAACAACCCAACACAGCCCGACATCAGGGTGTCACTAGTCATGAGCATCTACCAATTCTAACACAAGTCTGAAAAGTCTACAAGGAACAAAGTTGCTAATAAGGGAAGAAAAGTGAGATCGGGGGGGGGGGGGGGGGGGGGACACGGAACTGTGGACTCCAAGCAACTACCTCGTGAACTCCGAAGAATCTGCCTCTGAGCAACTAATACCCGCTACCGGGTACAAAAACACCTGAATCTACACGCAATATGTATGGAGTAAAGTGAGTACTTCCAACTCAGTGAGTGACAATCATAAATAATGACTGAGTGATAGGAAATCATGAAAAAGTACATCAATATGCTGTATAGAAGCAGTACAAAACCAGTAAGAAAGCAATGAAGTTGTGAAATCTCTTAAGCATCTTAGCTCAGTTTAAACTTCTTCAAAAATGGGTTTTCAACATTTAAACAATTGAATGCAAAGCAACTAGAGCAGATAAGAATAAAAAATACGCCCCTCGGGCACAATTACACAATTAAACAGGTAAATGATAGGTAAATAAGACAGATAAACATATAAAGGTTCGCCCCTCGAGCACAATGTCAACAACTCCGCCCCTCAGGCAGTATCTCTGAACAATACCAGCCCCTCGGGTTATATCTCACATCACAATGGGTACCCGCGCTCACTGGGGGTGTGCAGACTCCTGGAGGGGCCCCTTACGACCCAAGCGCAATATCAAGCCATCTTGTGGCATTATAAATAGGCTCTCGGCCTCATATCAATTCAATCCACCTCCTGACACACAATATCAGGCCCTCAGCCTCATAATCATAGTCAGTCTATCATCTCTGCGGCGTACAACCCTACCCAAACGTATCCTCATACATAGGACCTCGGCCTTACTTAGTCAAAAATCACATAAGCCACTCGGGCAACAGTAAAACATGCTGCTTAGCCCAAAACATCTTTAAAATATCATTTCAAGTGTTAAAGCAGAGTAAACATGACTGAGTTTTGAAACCCGTAAAATATAACATGAATGAGTACAAGTTTAAAGTCAAACAGTGAGGAAATATCAATAAAAATCCCCGAAGGGTTCAAATAGTTGGCACGAGGCCCAAATATGGCATTCAGCCCCAAACATGATGATAGCAAATAGTTTTCAATCAAAATACGCACTAAAACAGTCGTTCGGGACAGACTAAGTCACAATCCCCAACAGTGCACGACCCCATGCTCGTCATCTAGCGTGTGCGTCACCTCAATATAGCACAACGATGTGCAAATCCGGGGTTTCATACCCTTAGAACATCATTTACAATCACTACTCACCTCGATCCGGTCCAAACTCTAGCCCGCGATACCTTTGCCCCTCGAATCGGCCTCCACTCGCGTCAAATCTATCCAAAATCCGAAACACGGTATCAAAATATGCTAAGGGAACGAAGCCCAAGAGAAATAGTCAATATAAAACAAAAATCTCAAAATTACGCAAACCCGGCCCCGGAGCCCACATCTAGGAATCCGACAAAAGTCACATAAATAGAATCCTCATCCTCACACGAGTCTATACATACCAAGAACATCAAAATCGGACCTCAATTGATCCATCAAATCCTCAATCATAGGTCTCCAATACCAAGCCCTAGTTTCTCCAAATTTCACCTTTAATTTCCATAAATTCTAGCTCTAATTCGTGAAATATAGCATAGGAATGAGTTTCAAGTCCAAATTCCTTAGCTCAATGACGTTACCTTGAATTCCTTCTTTCATATCATCCAAAAAGCTCCAAAGCCGAGGTAAAAAAATGGTGAAATGGCTAAAATTTGCGAATGAAATAACTTATATGCTCTGCCAAGACCTTTTCGCATCTGCGGTCCCATAACCGCTTCTGCGGTACCGCACATGTGATCCTTCCTACGCTTTTGCGGAAATCACTTACTGGCCAACAATCGCATCTGCAACCATAACACCGCATCTGCGACATCGCAGATGCGACTCCTCTAACCGCTTCTGTGGTTCCTACCCATCAGGACTATTTTTCTTCTGTGAATAACCAACCGCACATGTGGTGCCGCACAAGCGGTCACCAATCCGCAAGTGCAAAAAATACCAGAAGCAGCAATTCAACAGTTGTAACTAAAATCCAAACTTCTCCGCTTAACCATCCGAAATCACCCCGAGGCCCCCGGGACCTCAACCAAAATCACAAACATATCCCATAACCTTATTCAAACTCGTCCCAACCTTCAAAACGCTCAAAACAACTTTAAAACACCAAAATCACCTCAAATTCAAGCCTAGGATTCCAAAAGTCTTCCGAATTCCACTTTTGATAAAAAACCCAACCAAACCACGTCCGAATGACCTGAAATTTTGTACACACATTCCAAATGATACAACGGGACTACTACAACTTCCGAAATTCCATTCCGACCTCTATATCAAAATCTCATCCATCAACCGGAAAACGCCAAAATCTCAATTTCGTCAATTCAAGCCTAAACCTTCTACGGACTTCCAAAATGCATTCCGATCACGCTCCTAAGTCCCAAATCATCTAGCAGAGCTAACCAAATCATAAAAATTCCAATCTGATATCATATACAAACAAGTCAAAACTTGGTCAAACTTTTCAAATTTCAAGTTTCAAATTGAGAACTGTTCTTCCAAATTCATTCCAATTCCCCTGAAAACTAAAACCAACGATTTACATGAGTCACAATACATCACACGGGGCAAGTCATGCCTGAGAATTAGCAAACAAAGTGCAAAAGCTCAAAATGACCGATCGGATTATTACACCTCGTCTGTCCAACATCGTGAAGATTTGTTTATCTCATTTTCTAGAATCGTCATGAAGCAAAGATTTTCTATATTTTCGTGTTCTGATTCTTTTAATCGGGTTCTAAACCTCGGATTCGACTCCGGGCACATGCCCGAGTCCCATATTTTTCTATGGACCCTCCAGAACCGCCAAATCACGGGTCCGGGTCCGTTTACCAAAAATATTGACCGAAGTCAACTTTAATCATATTAATATCAAAATTCTTCAAATTTTTCACATATTTCACATATTTCAACATAAATTTAAATGAAAATTCTCAATTTAGAGGCTTAAAGTTGAAAAAATGAACTAGGATTGGAATTTTGAGTAAACAACCTCGGAATCAGGATCTGAAGGTTCCAGCAGGTTTGTATGATGATTTCAGACTTGGGCGTATGCCGGGATTGGGTTTTGGATAACCCAGGAGCGTTTTGGCGCCCATTGTGGAAGTTAGCATTTTAAAAGGAATTTCTTAAGTTTGGCTTGGAGTGCATTTCAATGTTATCAATGTCTTTTTGGGATTCTGAGTCTGGGAATAGCTCCATATGGTGATTCTGGAGTTGGGAGCGCGATCGGAAGTGAATTCGGAGGTCCGTAGGTCCTTTTGGAGCAATTTGGCTAAAGTTAGAATTTGAAGGTTTTTGAGGAGTTTGACCGGAGGTTGACTTTTTGATATCGGGGTCGGAATCCAATTCCGAAAGTTGGAGTAGGTCCGTAATGTCAAATATGACTTGTGTGCAAAATTTGAGGTCAATCGGACGTGATTTGATAGGTTTAAGCATCGGAAATAGAAGTTGAAAAGTTCAAAGTTCATTAAGCTTGGATTGGGGGTCGATTGATAATTTTAGCATTGTTTGACGTGATTTGAGGCCTTGAGCAAGTCCATAATATGTTTTGGGATTGGTTGGTAGGTTTGGTTGAGGTCCCGAGGGCCTCGGGTGGATTCTGGGTGGTTAACGGATCGAAAATGGAATTTTTGAAGAGCAAAGGCTGCTGGTTGCTGGTAATTCCGCTTCGATGGAAGAGGGACCGCAGAAGCGGTTGAGGGAACCGCAGAAGCAGTTTTTGGTTTGGGCTGCAAGATCTGCAGATGTGGTTTCTTTTTCGCATCTGCGGCCCTCCGCATCTGCGAGCGGAGGGCCGCAGAAGCGGAAAGGCTGGGCATGAGGGGGAGCCGCAGAAGTGGCGCATATTCCATAGAAGCGGAAGCGCAGAAGCGAGCCAAGGGCTGCAGGTGCGAAAAAGTCTGGAGGCAGTGAGTTGTTTTAAAAATCGGATTTTGGCCATTTCTCTTATAATTTTCATGGCGTGGGCGATTTTTGGGGAGCTTCAAGAGAGGGTTTTCATCATTAATGATAAGGTATGTCATCCCCACCATTGTGAGTTAAAAACATCAACAATGTATGGATTTAAGCATGAAATCTTGTAGAAATATTTGGGGTTTTGGTAGAAAGACCTAAAAATTCAATTCTTGGAATTTAGCCACGATTTTGAGCATGGAATTAGGAGAAAAATATATATTTGAGTTCTTAAGGTTATGGGTAATCTTTATCTTCAAAAAATTTCGAATTCCGGGCACGTGGGCCCTAGGGCATTTTCATCAACTTTTCGCTCGGGGTTAGGAATTGTCCTAAATTGGATTATAATGGGTAACTTAGCGTATATTAATGGAACTACGTTATTGTTGGATAGTTTTGGAGCATGATGCATCAAGTAGAGCCTTCAGAAGAATGTAGAATGCTAGTTATGAGTCTTCGGAGCGAGGTGAGTCTCCTTCCTAATCTTGTGAGGGGGAATTTACCCCATAGGTGAATTAAATTGGTTATGTGATCCTATTTGTGGGGGCTACGTACGCACGAGGTGACGAGAGTCCATGCATAGCTGCTATTATGTTATTGTCCGGGTAGTCTAGGACCCAAAAACATGTTATACTTGAGTAAATTATGAACTCATTGATGACTTGGATGGTTTAAATCACCTTTGATTAGTAAACAAATTTAAAAAGAGATTAAACATCATTTCCTGAATTGTTAAACTGAGAACTTGCTTATTTGGATAATCACTCCTCGATAAAATTCTAATTGGCTATCTGAGCATGTATCTTACGTGTACCCGCGTCGCATGGATGACTCGCGAGCGGGATAGTAAATCACATTAAATAATAAATGGATTTCTAAAGAGACTTAAGCTTCATTTTCTCAAATTACTAAAGAGAATTGGCCTTTCTTGGATAATTGCTCCACGTTGAATCCTTGACTGATTGTCTGTTTGTGTGTGTTTATTTTGGACTGGGCCGAATGCCTCGGCAGATTAATAGATGCATCTATAGGCGCGCCATCGACCCTCGGCAAGTGCACATTTATTTCTGTTGGATCGAGCCGTCGCCTCGATACGATTTGCGCATGCTTGTATTGCTGCCTGGACTTATTTAAGTCGTTACATGCCTCATTCTGGCTCGAGATCATCTTGTTAATAATGAAAAGAAATCTTGGAAAATTTCCTACGAAAGTATTACATGTTTACTTGTTTCCTCTATCTCGATAAAAATCATGTTAGAAAATAAATCCACTGTTCGATATGTATATATTGAGAATAAATAACCGTTGGACCATTAGAGTGTGTCAAAGTTGACCATCTCATCTCTACCCCTTCGGGATTAGGCGGGACACTCACTGAGTACACGTTGATTACGTACTTATACTACACTTCTGTGCATTTTTGTTGCACAGGTATATATACACCTCTAGCAGCCTATTGGGTGTAGCAACATGGATGACGCGGGGACTAGGTGAGCTGCATCATTGAGGCAACCGCAGCTAGAGTAGTTCCTTCCAATGTACTGTATTTACTTTCCGTCCACTGTATTCCGGGCGAATGTTATATTTTATTTCTCTTATCAGTAGTCGCTCATGTACTTGTGACACCGGGTTTCTGGGATGGTTTACAATAGATTTGTACTAAATGTTATTATTTAAATTTGAATTCTAGTAGTGAACTTTTATTTATAAAAAATGGAAGGAAAAACCTTAGATTTTCAAAAGTATTAAAAGAGGAATTAATTGATAAGTTAGTTGCTGGCCTGACAGAGGTGTCCGGCGCCACCACGACCCTTAGTGGATTTTGGGTCGTGACAACATGATATCAGAGCACTAGGTTCCCGTCGGTCTCATGAGTCATGAGCAAGTCTAGTAGAGTCTCGCGGATCGGTAAGGAGACGTCTGTACTTATCCTCGAGAGGCTACAGGGCTGTTAGGAGTACTTCCCTTCTTGATTTCCTTATTGTGCGGTTCTATTCCTTTGAGGCTTATGCCTTTGATTCCTTTCTACTCAATCTTACGCGATGCGAGCGCTTGCTAGAAATCGAGAATTTGAAGAATTGAAATGGCACTACAAATGTGGTGCGGGATGATTTTCCCGGTATAGTTGATTGGAATATTATAGTCGCTTTATGGAAGGGTATTCTATTGTTCAGCTCAGTAACAGGACTTCTAAGAGCCTTGAGGCTAGGCACAGGTTGCCATGATACTCATGAGCGATTTTCCGCAGTGTTGTTGTGATGGTAGGATGTTTGCCCACGTGTCGGGGCAGTGGATGAATTGAAAGGAGGTTTTCTCAGCGTGTAATCAAGGGATTCAGTGTTTTATTTCCGACAGGGGAAAAGGCAATCAGATTAAGAATAGTCAGATATGGGCTAGTGAAAGTAATGAGACTTGGCATTTGCAAGTGTGGTGGAGCTTTTCTTCTATGAGAGAGTGTCGTGGTCCTGATTGAACGTACTAAGTTGTTGGTGTTATAATCTGCTGTAATTCACCTTTATGGCAGGATATGGTGAAATAATATTGGAGGTACGACTGTCAGATATCGCATGGTGCATGGTTTAGGATTGAATTAGAATTTCTAATGTTCATGGCTCGATAAAGATAACCTTTGGAAAGGTTTAAAGTTAGCAACAATGGTGGCTTCAAGTGCCATAAAGATAGATTTCATTTAAGGCGACAATTGAGCAATAAAGTATGAGGAAGGACATGTTGGAAGTGTCAGGTGGTGTTTGAAACTTCTGGAAGGCCAAGTATGAGGAGCAAGGTCGAGTGGTTAATTAAAGAGATGAGTTCCGCCAAAGTGGGAGAGTGGCGAGGGTTGCATATGGTCTTGGTAGTAGGATGACTACGCGCCTTAAAGCGAGTTAGGATCGAATTGGGGGATTTTAATGATTGGTGGTTGAAGCCTGCGAGTATGATGTGAAGTATGGGCTATTATGCGGTAGAAGATTGATATGGCAGAAAGGAGCTACATGAAATAGAGGAGGGTGCAGCATGACCCTAAATTGGAAGGATGTTGCTGCACAGTTAATTGAATTCCGCGAGGGGCGTATGGGATTTTGCAACTGGAAGGTGAGCTCGACTCAGGATGGGCTATTGGTGTCATAGGGAATGTACCCCGTGCAGCAGCATGGGAAGATATCGGGAGGTGATTCCCCTAGGTGGGTTATTCCCCGTGAGCAGGTTAGCAGTCGCGTGGTTGGCGAAGCTTCTGCAAAGAATTATATTGGTTGTTCAACAAAGAGATCGGTCGTGGGAATGTGGTTAATGATTTAGAATATGAAAGATGGGGATTTATAGGAAGATTCCAAGAAATTTTGATAACTTATGATGGGAGGTTATGTCAATAAGAGGTAAAAAGGTCGGGCGAACTCAAGAATGGTGAAATGATGGCTTCAAGCTAAGTGGGAGAGTTCCACCGCTTGTGATTGGGTCGTATGATTAACTACTTGTGTGATTTCTGGTTATTCGCATAATTGATGGATTATTTTAGCTATGAGAAAAGACCATAAGTGGTAATTCGAGCAAATAAATTGTTGGAGGCATGCGATGGTTGGCCTTATTGGCTCATGTCCGTACTTGGAAAAAGGTTCAGGATTTATGCCTTGTATGGATACAAGTTTCAGAGAAAGTGATTTTTTGCCAGGTGCCTCGCCTAGAGAGTATTCGTGTGTTATAAGATCTATGGAGTGAGTTATGTTCGTGACCAAGTCTTAGTGGGTGGCTCTCAATAATGGTCCCAGTGAATTCAGAAGTTAAAGTGTGGTGCCCGATGATTTTGAGCCTATAAGTACAGTTAAGAATCAAGCTTTGTAGCAGTTTATGGGAAGAGGCACTGAATGTTCTATGAAATTTTGACTTGTGGTGTAGCATCTGAAAGATATGAAATGGTTTGAGGGATTTGAGACAGCCTGGTCTCGTGATTCAAGGACACTAGGGGTGAGTGTAGATGGAGTATGTTATGTGTTGAATGGAGTTAGTCTTATTTTTAAGGCAAGCAAGGAGGAATTGGAAGAAAGTAAATTGACTAGCCATAGTTGAATTGGCATATTGGGGCCAATGATCAGTTCAGTCCGCGAGATCAAGTTACGTGTATGAATTGTGAGGGTGTGTGTGAGGCCTGTCGGCCGCTGTGATTGATGATTTATCAGGGGCATTCTCCTGTTGTGGCTTGTTATGTGGAAGCAGATTTCGGAAGAACTATGGTGGCTTAGACCAGTACTTGCGGATTTGCACATTCTACGGTTATGAAAAATTACCTGTGTATTGCTATGATTCTCCTGAAGTGAGTTGAGTGAAAGGTTCGTATATGCTGAAGTGCTAAAATATTAATAATTTCGGAGTTATGATGAAAAACAAAATCGTGTTCTATCGTATATTGGCACGTTAGGTGCAGTGAGTAGCATGGGAATATGAAGTGTGGATCAAGGTTGCAGTTTATTGTTAACAAGGATGTCACAGGCTCGGATGAGCAAGGAAAGGGTTGAATGATTAGAGTAAATTGGAATTGTCCACAGCGTCACTTGAGATCGATGTGTTGAGGAAGAGGTTTTGCATCCTGGTTAAGGATTCTGGATCACTCTTTAGCGTTAGTGCGTCCGATGGTTTAGATGTGCGGACCCGTTATTTATTTGGGAAGATTGTGGGAGCGTGTCCCACGGGAAGATTGTATAAGTGTGACATGTAGTCACTTGATTGGCTAAAGATTTAAATCAAGCATGAGGAATTTGGGTAATATCATTGCCTTGAAAATTTATGCCTGGATGACACCTTGTTTATTGGGTTATGAACCGAGGAGGTTTGCTCCGGTTATGACTGGTGTTCTCGTATGTTATGAGAAGAAGGAAATATTAGTATGGACCTTTGAAATGCCATTGGTCTAATTTGATATGTTCAGGATCGGCTTGAGATCGGTGGATTGATTTATTTGTGAACAGGGCTTTGTATCAGGCCAGTTGTGTTCATTTCAGCGAGCGTTCCCTATGGAGGAACAATCGAGGTGTTATTTTGTCTTCAGCTATCCCAGGTAGTGATGCATTGCACCATGTGAGTTCTGAGACGGCCTGAGAAATTGTGTATATGTTGAGGTTCCGCGTTGCAATGATGTTAGGGAGAAGGATGGCTCTTGAGATTTAGATTTTGTATCGCACCTCAGTTGTGCTTGAGTTTTGTAGCCTATAGCGCTATGTGTTTTCTCAGGGATGGTATTATGCACTTAGCGTGCTTACGATCGAAATTCGATATTTTTATTGTAACGAGCAGATTTAGCTCCAAGTGCAAACTCCTTATGTGAGATCTATGTTTGGATCGGGTTGCGCGCCGCAACAGTGTGATGTGGAATCTGGTCCTCTATGTGTTATTTTTTGTGTGTGTTTCGCTTCCTATCTTCTAAGGAAAGTTTGTATTAGTGCGGGGGTTAGGTAATTCCTTCCAGAGTTCGATTTCCCTTTGTGTTGTGTTCGGATTGGTGGCCTATTGGCACATTGTGGAGTCATATGAGACTTGTGATCACATTCGGAGTGGCTTAATGCCTGAGCAGTTCGTATTGGGTAAGATGAGATTGTGGGATTTAGGATCAGTGCAATCTGATTATGTGAAGTATATTAAGGAGCGAAGATCATCATTTGGTTCAGAATGTAGCAATGTTTCTTATCAGAAGTATAGACTCGACGATTGGTTGGCTCGGTAGTTGATTATGAATTTCGGCATCTCATCCGTCGTGGCGGTATTGTAATAGTTAGAATAAGACCTATGTAGGTCATGAGGTGCAATGTGAGCATCAGATTCGTGGAATTTCGATTAATTCAAACAGGAATGTTATTGTGGTCCTATGAATAAAGTGATGCAAAGTGTGAATTTAGCAGAGTTATACAGTCATGCCTGAGTACAGCGTATAGTGATTGATACAGTGATCGTATATTGGAAACAGGCCTGATACAGAATTCCGAATGTTGGAATTGGGCTCTAAGGCTTAATTGCTTGAATAAAAAGGGAGTATCTTCAGAACCTATCGAGCTAATGTGCTCAACTGATTTGTGATAGCACGGGAAGGTGCTTGAGGTGCTAAACAGTGATTTTCAGACTACTCCAGTGTAGTTCTCAGCACGTTCGAGGACGAACGTATGTTTAAGTGGGAGAGAATGTAACGACCCGATCGGTCGTTTTGAGCCCTAGCGCGTCACTCAGTAGTCTGAGGCCATGAGCAGCTTCATTTCAGGTATTGTGACTTGTTCGCATGGTTGGAATTTAAATTCAGGAAGATCGGAGTTAAATTTAAATGAAAATTCTCAATTTAGAAGCCTAAAGTTGAAAGAATGAACTAGGATTGAAATTTTGAGTAAACAACCTCAGAATCAGGATCTGAAGGTTGCAGCAGATTTGTATGATAATTTCGGACTTTAGCGTATGCCCGGATTGGGTTTCGGATAACCCGGGAGCATTTTGGCGCCCATTGTGGAAGTTAGCATTTTAAAAGGAATTTCTTAAGTTTGGCTTAGAGTGCATTTCAATGTTATCGATGTCCGTTTGGGATTCCGAGTCTGGGAATAGCTCCGTATGGTGATTCTAGAGTTGGGAGCTCGATTGGAAGTGAATTCGGAGGTCCGTAGGTCCTTTTGGAGCAATTTGGCTAAAGTTAGAATTTGAAGGTTTTTGAGGAGTTTGATCGGAGGTTGACTTTTTGATATCGGGGTCGGAATCCAATTCCGAAAGTTGGAGTAGGTCCGTAATGTCAAATATGACTTATGTGCAAAATTTGAGGTCAATCGGACGTGATTTGATAGGTTTAAACATCGGAAATAGAAGTTGAAAAGTTCAAAGTTCATTACGCTTGGATTGGGGGTCGATTGATGATTTTAGCGTTGTTTGACGTGATTTGAGGCCTTGAGCAAGTCCGTAATATGTTTTGGTATTGGTTGGTAGGTTTGGTTGAGGTCCCGGGAGCCTCGGGTGGATTCCGGGTGGTTAACGGATCGAAAAAGGAATTTTTGAAGAGCAAAGGCTGCTGGTTGCTGGTCATTTCGCTTCTGCGGAAGAGGGACCGCAGAAGCGGCCCCGCAGAAGCGGTTTTTGGTTTGGGCTGCAGGATCCGCAGATGCGGTTTCTTTTTTGCAGAAGCGGACCGCATCTGCAAGCGGAGGGCCGCAGAAGCGGAAAGGCTGGGCATGAGGGGGAGCCGCAAAAGCGGCGCATATTCCGCAAAAGCGAGCCAAGGGCCGCAGGTGCGAAAAAGTCTGGAGGCAGTGAGTTGTTTTAAAAATCGGATTTTGGCCATTTCTCTCATAATTTTCATGGCTTGGGCGATTTTTGGGGAGCTTCAAGAGAGGACTTTCATCATCAATGATAAGGTATGTCATCCCCACCTATTATGAGTTAAAAACATCAACAATGTATGGATTTAAGCATGAAATCTTATAGAAATATTTGGGGTTTTTGTAGAAAGACCTAGAAATTTAATTCTTGGAATTTAGCCACGATTTTGAGCATGGAATTAAGAGAAAATTATATATTTGAGTTCCTAAGGTTATGGGTAATCTTTATCTTCGAAAAATTTCGAATTTCGGGCACGTGGGCCCGAGGGCATTTTCGTTAACTTTTCGCTCGGGGTTAGGAATTGTCCTAAATTGGATTATAATGGGTACCTTAGCGTATATTAATGGAACTACGTTATTGTTGGATAGTTTTGGAGCAGGGTGCATCAAGTAGAGCCTTTGGAAGAATGTAGAATGCCAGTTATGAGTCTTCGGAGCGAGGTGAGTCTACTTCCTAATCTTGTGAGGGGGAATTTACCCCATAGGTGAATTAAATTGGTTATGTGATCCTATTTGTGGGGGCTACGTACGCACGAGGTGACGAAAGTTCGTGCGTAGCCGCTATTATGTTATTGTCCGGATAGTGTAGGACCCAAAAGAATGTTATACTTGAGTAAAATATGAACTCATTGATGACTTGGATTGTTTAAATCACCTTTGATTAGTAAACGAATTTAAAAAGAGATTAAACATCATTTCCTGAATTGTTAAACTGAGAACTTGCTTATTTGGATAATCACTCCTCGATAAAATTCTAATTGGATATCTGAGCATGTATCTTACGTGTACCCGCGTCGCATGAATGACTCGCAAGCGGGGTAGTAAATCACATTAAATTAATAAATGGATTTCTAAAGAGACTTAAGCTTCGTTTTCTCAAATTACTAAAGAGAATTGGCTTTTCTTGGATAATTTCTCCACGTTGAATCCTTTACTGATTGTCTGTCTGTGTTTTTATTTTGGACCGGGCCGAACGCCTCGGTAGATTAATAGATGCATCTTTAGGCGTGTCGTCGACCCTCGGCAAGTGCACATTTATTTCTGTTGGATTGGGCCGTCGCCTCGGTACGATTTGCACATGCTTGTATTGCTGCCTGGACTTATTTAAGTTGTTGCATGCCTCACTATGGCTCGAGATCATCTTGTTAATAATGAAAAGAAATCTTGGAAAATTTCCTACAAAAGAATTACGTGTTTACTTGTTTCCTCTATCTAGATAAAAATCATGTTAGAAAATAAATCCACTGTTCGATATGTATATATTGAGAATAAATAACCATTGGACCATTAGAGTGTGTCAAAGTTGGCCATCTCGTCTCTAACCCTTCGGGATTAGGCGGGATACTCACTGAGTACACGTTTATTACGTACTCATACTACACTTCTGTGCATTTTTGTTGCACAGGTATATATACACCTCTAGCAGCCTATTGGGTGTAGCAGCATGGATGGTGCTGGGACTAGGTGAGCTGCATCATTGAGGCGAACGCAGCTAGAGTAGTTCCTTCCAGTGTACTATATTTACTTTCCGTCCATTGTATTCCGGGCGGATGTTGTATTTTATTTCTCTTATCAGTAGCTGCTCATGTACTTGTGACACGGGTTTCAGGGATGGTTTACAACAGATTTGTACTAACTGTTATTATTTAAATTTGAATTCTAATAGTGAACTTTTATTTATAAAAATGGAAGGAAAAACCTTAGATTTTCAAAAGTATTAAAAGAGGAATTAATTGATAAGTTAGTTGGCTGGCCTGAAAGAGGTGTCCGGCGCCATCACGACCTTTAGTGGATTTTGGGTCGTGACACTCAAAATACAATTTTGATCAAAAAGTCTATCAAACCTCGTCCGAGTGACCTGAAAATTTGCACACACGTCACATTCAAAACTACGGAGCTACTCCAACTTCCATTATTCCATTACGACCCTCGAATCAAAATCTCAGTATCAAACCGGAAACTTCAAAAATTTAACTTTTGGTATTTCAAGCCTAAATTAGCTACGGACCTCCAAAACATAATCTGAATATGCTCCTGAACCCTAAATCACCCAAAGGATCTAACGGAATCATCGGAATTTCATTCCGAGGCCATCTTCACACTGCTCCCACTATGGTCAAATTTCTACAACTTAAGCACTCATTTAGGGACTAAGTGTCCCAAAGCTCTCCGAAATTCCAAATAAATCCTTCCGGCAACTGTGAACAGGTGATTTTTGCCGTAAAGCAAATTATTCCAAAAAATTTCAAATAATTGATTTCCTCATTATTTTATAAATTTTTGTGAATTTTGTGTTAATTGTTTGCATTCTATTTGTGCATGTTAATTCATATGGAAATACAAAAAATATATGTGGCATTGGTGTAGGATTTAATTCCATATTTTTAGAGTTAATTAGTAGATTAAAATTATTTTCACAGGAAGAAAATAACAAAAAAGGCACTTTTTGCATTTTTAGTTTAAATTCGTACTAGTTTGCATTTTTAGGAATTAGTTAGAAAATTTAATCTTTAGTGGTAATTTATTTGAAAGTCTTATTTTAGTATTTTTGTAAAATTAGAAATTCATAAAAAGTGATAAGCAAAATACCAAAAAATATTAAGTAATTAAAATACAATAAAGAAAAGAAAAAAAAAGAAAACAATTTGAAAAAAAAGAAAAGAGAAGAAATAAAGAGGAGGGTGACGGTTTGGGCTTGTCTGTGCCCATTTTGTTCAACCGAAACGTTACACAGTCCAGCCCAAAAAGACCTCTCTCTACCCGGTCCAAAACCCTGAACCCAAAACGACGTCGTTTTGACGTCGTTGAACCACAGCCATCCATTCTTTCAATCCAACGGCCACAAATCAGTGTTACTTTTTAAATATTAATGTCCAAAAAATCAGAAGAAACCCTAAACATTTTATATCAACCTCGTACAGTTCACCTTGTAACGCCGGAAATTAGACCCACCAAGGTTCCGCCCTAGCCCCACCTTTCACCGCCATGCTCCACCACACCCCACCGCATCACCGCCGGCCGAAAATCGTCGCCGGCGGCGGCGCAACTCCAAACACCCCCAAAATTACACCACCAAATCATCTCGCCCTCCTCTTTCCATCCCCACACTTGAAAACCTTCG